>CAUYUJ010018615.1:467500-471661 GCA_963575745.1 Prorocentrum cordatum
TTGGTTTCGCTATCGGGGGCCTGCCGCCGATCCATCGTCGATACACTGCCGATTCCAGCTCAATGGCTTCCTCCCCTCCGTCCTCCTCTGACGGAGGTCGTCCACTCGTGCCTCCCAAGCCTTCTTCCCCCGCCCTTCTGCATGAGCATCAACGGTCGGAGGTCCGCGCGGAGTTCTTGCGGCCTGCGCTGAACCCATCCCCGCCCCCCACACGTGTGCCAAGCGCACCAGTGGCGGCGGCAGAGGCGCCTCCCGTGGGGGTCGAGCGCCGGCCCAAGAAACCTGTGCGGGCATCAGAAGGTTGATGATCATGTGTCGTTGTTTCTTGCAGCCGGACTGAGGTTCAAGATCGAGGTCGATTCGGGGAGGGCACCCTTGGATGTTCTGCGTGTTTTAGCCAGTGGAGCGCCTCGTGTTCTTGATGGATGTTATTCTGGCCTACGTCCGACTGTACAGCCTGGGCTCTGAAGAAGGAACCCTTTTCATTGGGGAGGGGCTTCGTGTTACTCAATTATTCCACAGCTTGCCTTAGGTTTTCTCTAGGTCTTCGATGGGAGATCGAAGTTTAAATTGTGGAAACATGGGGTCTCGTTCCTCATTTAGGGCTCCTTAGGTCAACGCCCCGACTGTATACCAGCCCCTCCCTTACCGCTCATGGTCGACGCCGGGAGCCAAGAGAGCCCCGGGCGGGCAGCCAGCACGTTGTCCCAGCAACGGGCGCTCGCTACCGCAGGCCAAGGGGCAGTTGTTTTTTTTGGTGCGTCTCGGGGTCAGGGGTGGGGGCCGTCTATAGTTAGAAGTGGTCCCAGGGCGGGGCGGGAGGGCGCCTAATCCTGACATCCGCATTCGTCTTGGTGTGAACATTTTTTGATGGAGCGGTTGTTGTGATTGTTTTTTTGGTTTAGCTGTGGCGTCGGATTCCTCGTTCTTGGTTGGTTTGCGCCCGAAAACGTTTTTTCCAGGTTCGCGTTCGCGACACACGCAGGTCTTCGGGATGAGTTGCGCGATTGGTTGGGCGTGGTTTCCACTTTGAGCGCGTACCTGAGGGTGTCGGTACTCGGCCTAAGTCGGGCACGTCCCCCTGCAGGAGGAATATTCAAACATAGTCTAGAAACAGTATGGGAACGATTTTTCGAGAATGTTCGAGCATTTCTCTAGTATTTGTTTGATTATTTTAATTTTCGTTCAAAATCCGCCTGGCGAAGGACACGCCTGACCTGATACTCGCCCTTTGCTTTGCACATAGGCTTTGCCATGCACGGTGGTATTCGGCCTCGGTCTCGGTTGTCGGTCTCGGTCTTGCGTTGCCGTCGGCATGCGGTCCCGGCATGTAAGGGGAGCGTCGAGCATCGGCCTCTGTTTTGCGACGCGGGGTGATTGCCCGGGATCTGAGGATGCTGAAGATGATGGTAGCGACGAGGAGGAGGAGGAGGAGGACCAGGAGGAGAAGGAGGAGGAGGAGAAGGCGAAGGCTCTCACATGTGAGGCCTTTCGTCTTCGGCCCGCGCAAGCCTGTTTCGACAACTGCCCACATTCGTTGGGTTGCCGTGGACCATCGGAACCTGAAGTTGAGACCTCACAAGATTCAATCTGGCATGAAACTCGAGCTTGGCCCGCGGCGAGGAGAGACGCTTGACTCTGAATTTCACGCACCAAAAGAGACTTGACGCGCAAATTCGCGCACCAAGACACGCAGCCGCGGGCCGGCACCAATTCACGCCCCTGCGCGGCCCCCCACAGACTTGACCCCCAGACGTTCACAAAGTTGGTTTGCCCCCTGGCGGCAACGGGCGCGGGCAGTGAGGGTCACGTCACGATTCGCGCCATCCTGCGCCATCTGGGATGATTAGGAAAAGGTAAGTCCCACACGACGTCGGCGCCCATCGTGACATGACCGGGGGGGGGGACGGGGCTGGTCACGGGCGTTACAGCGAATGATTCTACAGGCTTGCGCCACATCCGCCGACCCCTTTCTGTGAGCGTTGCGAGGCCAGGAGTTTCTGGCATGCGGCGTCGTGTGTGAGGGTGCGGTGTCGCGCGCGGGTGGTGGCAGATACGTAGGGGGTTCAAATGTTTGCGTCATGCCGGTGGTCTGGGGCGTGTTTTGCGAGCGCTTTGCGTGCTGTGCGCCCGGGTGCGGGGCGTCCTTCTGGGAGGTCGGCCTTTTTCGACCCGCAACCAAGCGGAGGACCACCGGAAGACGAAAGGAGCAAGAATAGTGTGCGGAAGCTGTGATCGGCGAGGCATCACCGCGAAAGATGTGGCAGATGAGTCGGAACGGGTGAAGAGGCTGTTGACGTTCGCAGCGCGCACGGAACAGTTTGCGCGGCAGCAGCACACTAGCGCCGAACAAGATAGCGAGCACGTCGCGAGGAAGAGCAAGGCTGTATGCGCGGAGTGCATTGCAGTTGGCTTGACGGCTCGCAATACGGAAGCGTCTGGGGGTCTTGTGGGGGCCTCCTGGGGGCCTCTTGGGGGCTCCTTGGGGCGTCTTGGCGGCCTCTTGGGGGCCTCTGGCGGCCTCTTGGGGCACTCTTGGGCCCCCTTCTGGGGCTCGTGGGTGTGGAAACCTAGATTTTGGGATTTTTGGTTGCCCTCTTGGGCCCCAAGTGGTGCCGTCTTGGGGCCTTCTTGGGCTTGGCCGTCTTGGGGGCCTCTTGGGCAGTCTTGGGCCAGTTGGGGCCGTCGTGGGGCCGTCTTGGGGGCCTCTTGGGCCGTTTTGGGGCGGTCTTCGGGGCCTCTTGGGCCGTCTTGGAGCGTCGGAAAGCCCACGAGGCGAAGTTGTGAAAAGCGTACGTTTTACACAGGGAATGAGCAAATTTCTGCGACTAGGGACCCTTTTGGGGCGCATCTTGGAGGCCTCTTGGGGGCGTTTTGGGTCACCTGGAGGCCATCTCGGGTGTCTTCGATCGCTTTTGGACCGTGTGGGACCATGTTGAGCTCTCTTGGAAGCCACTTGGAGCACTCCTGGAGCGCTCTCGGGGCCGTCTTCGGGGCTCTCTTGGGCCGTCTTCGGCGCCTCAGGAGCCGTCTTGGCGCCCTCTTGGGCTGTATTGGGGCCCTCTTGGAGGCTTCTTGGGCCGTTTTGGGGCGGTCTTGGGGGCCTCTTGGGCCGTCTCGGAGCGTCGGAAAGCCCAAAAGGCGACTTTGTGAAACATGCACGTTTTACCAAGGGAACGGGCCACTTTGTGCGTCTAGAGGCCCTCTTGGGACGCATCTTGGATGCCTCTTGGGGCCTCTTCCGGGCATCTTGGGCCGTTTGGAGGCCATCTTCGGTGTCTTTGATCGCTCTTGGACCGTCTTGGGACCATATTGAGCTCTCTTGGAGACCACTTGGAGCGCTCCTGGAGCGCTTTTTGGGCCGTTTTCGGGGCCCTCTTGGGCCGTTTTGGACTCCTGTTAGGCCGTCTTGGGGCCCTCTTGGACTATCTTGGGACCCTCTTGGAGGTTTCTTGCGCCGTCTTGGGGCGGTCTTGGGGGCCTCCTGGGCCGTGTGGGAGCATCGGAAAGCCCAGAAGGCGAATTTGTAAAAATTGTACGTGCGAAGGGAATGGGCAACTTTCTGCGTTTAGTGACCCTCTTTGGGGCGCATCTTGGAGGCCTCTTGGGGCCTCGTGGGGGCCTGTTGGGCCGTCTAGGAGGCCTCTTAACCCGTTTTTGGGCCATCTTGGGCGTCTTGGAGCGCTCGTTTGGCGTCTCGGGGCCCTCGTGGGCCGTCTTGGAACCCTTTTGGGGCCTTCTTGGCCCATCTTTAAGCCCTCTTGGGCCCGGGAAAGCCCGTGATGCGCTCGTCGCCCCCCCCCCCCCCTCCAAATCGACCGGGCCGGGCTCCCCGGGGAGGGGTTTGGGGAGGGGGGAACATCTCACACGCCGATGATCCCCAAGGGGTCGGCGGATAAGGAACGGGATCCAACCGTCTCCGAGTATTCGCTCGGGCCCCCCCCACTTCGTTCCTCGAATCCTTTCGCGCTCGGCAGATGCCTACGACCTCGCGTGCGTGTTCGGCGAGTCGTTCGAGGGCGCCGACGTGGAGGAACTCCTGGCGCAGGCGGACGCCACAGGTGCCGCGGCAAGGGCAGAGAAAGCGGGCAGAGAAGAAGGAGGAGGAGGAGGAGGAGGAGAAGGAGGAGGAGGAGGAGCAGGAGGCGGAGGAGGAGGAGG
>CAUYUJ010018615.1:471761-474261 GCA_963575745.1 Prorocentrum cordatum
GCTCACCAGCGAGCGAAAACCCTATTGTTCAAGCGTTCGCGATGGTGCAAGGGGCCGCCGCTGGTGCTGTCTTCGCTGCGGGGGGCTGCCCGAGTTCGTGGCGGCCCAGCTCGACAAGGTCAACCGAGATATACCTCTTTGGGCCGTCTTCCGCTTGCCGTGCCGCTCGTCGCAGGGGTCGGGCCGTCCTCGAGGCTGCCCTCGGCGCTCGTGCTTGCGTGGGCGAGCCAGGCTCCCGGCAGGACAGGGATATTGCGGCCAGGCAGTCGCTGCGGCTCCTGTCGCGCAGCCAGCCTGTCCCTGGGGGAGCCCGTAGGAGGAGGAATGCGGTGTGGCACGCTGCCTGCGTTCCAGCGAACGGCTTTGTAGCTGCTTTCCAGTAGAGCTCGCTTGGGCAGCAGCGGGGCCCAGGCTGGGACATCACGCTGCTGCTGCTGGTCCTGCCGTCGAAGGATTCGCCATGCGAGCCGATGCCGTCGCCTTCGTGCCGCTGGGTGCTGGGGCTGGAGATGGAGCTGTCGTGGTTCCGCCCACTCCCGCCGCCGCCGCTGGCTGGATGGCATGCAGCACGTGCGGGGCGGTCGTTTTCCCTGGTGCCGTTCTGCGCTCGATGCGGGGCGTCGCCACCGACCCGATCTGCGTTGGCGTCGGACTTCCTCGGCCCTCCCCCTGCTCGGGCGTTCGCTGCTGAGACGATGAGGGTGATGGTTCAGGCACCGCGGCTTCTGGGCCCCTGCGGGGGACTGCCCGCGGCGCTGAGCAGCCGCCGCCTACAGCCAGCGCGTGGGGGCCAGTGGGCTTGCCAGTGGACCTTGGTGAAGGTCTCCTCTTCGCCAACGGTGGTGCCTCTTCATCAGCCCTGTTTTTCTCATCGTCCTGTTCTTCTGCTGGGATGCGGCTGACGTCCTCGACTGGCGGGGCGGGCTTCCCATCGTCTTGTGTCGTTGCCTGCGATCCGGAGGATGACGACGAACCGCTCAACGAGTATGACTTCAGCGACTTCGGTACATAACGGTTTCCCTCGGGCTCGCATTTGTGTTTCCAGGCATGGTTGTATATTAAAGATATTTCTGGCGTTAGGCTTACGGCACTCTGCGACAGTTGTGGTTCATTTTTTTCTCGTGCGGAGCATGGGTTTCCTGTTACGAGTCGATCGTATTGTATGTGGCAGCGCAAACCGACATCGAACAACGCTTCTCGGGTGTGTTTTCGGCATCTCGATTTTCATAATAATTGTCGTTTCGTTGATGCGAATGTTGATCACGTTCGTCGCGGGGGTGCCTCGCTCTGCGACCTACGTTTTCTGTGCATCAAGGAGGTGTGTCACTCCTCTCTCCCCGTGTCATCCCTCTTGCACGGCATGTTCTTGTCGCTGGGCGAGGCCTCAGGGGCTTCTCTGAGGCATGGGAGTTGCTGCCAAAAAAAAGGAGGAGGACGACGCGGACGAGGACGAAGAGGAGGGTGGGGATTAGGAGGTGGGGGGCGATGGGAAAAGAGGGGGGGAAGTAGGAGGAGGAGGAATGGAGGAGGAGTTGGAGGAGGAGGAGGGGGATGAAAGATGGCAACATCCTTTGTGGATTCGCGCGCCACCAGCGTCGGGAGGGGGAGGAGTAGGAGTAGGAACGAGAGCAGGAGGAGGAGGAGGAGGTGGAGGAGGAGGAAGGGAGGAACAGGAGAAGGAGGCGGAGCATGAGGAGGACGATGGGGAGGAGGGGGATGGGCACGAAAGGGAGGAGAGGGGAGGAGGGGGAGGAGGAGGAGGAGGAGGAGGAGGAGGAGGAGGAGGAGGAGGAGGAAGAGGAGGAGGAGGAGGACGAGGGGGCGGATGAGGAAGAGAAGGACGAGGAGGAGAAGGAGCGAGGAGCGAGGAACGAGAAGCGATGAAGGGGAACACGAGGAGAATGACGAGGACGAGGACGAGGGATGGGAGAAGGAGGAGGTGGTGCAGGAGCAGGAGGACGAGAAGGAGGAGGAGGTGCAGGAAGAGGAGGAGGAGGGGAGAAGAGAGAGGAAAGGGGGGAGAGGATGAAGGAGGAAGAGGAAGGGGAGGAGGAGGAGCAGCAGGAATAAGAGGAAAATAACCAGTTTCAACCAACAACCCATCAATGATATTCACATGCACTCTCCCTCCAAGGTCCCTTTTCATAGTCGAGGGACAGCCGTGTGAACATCTCGAAGCGTGCCAGAGGAAAAAACAGGCTGAGGACTCCAGCGCCACGAGCCAACCTGACTGTTACTGGTTGGCGATCATGAGTCTTGTCGGTCCTGGACCGTTCCAAAACACCATTTCTGGTACGCCCGCCATGGGAGCCAATGGAACTCTTGCATTTGTTTGAAGCGACCCCGCGCGGCGTTATGGCGAGAGCAACGCTTTGAAAAGGAGCCGCCCTCAATCCGCGAAGCTCTCCTTCATATTTGAAACGAACGTGCGCGTCGCTAAGGCGAGAGACACATGTTGAAAACGGCCCTCCCCAATCCCATCAAAGTCTTAATTGCGAAG
>CAUYUJ010018615.1:476761-636761 GCA_963575745.1 Prorocentrum cordatum
AGAGGCTCTGGAGACGCCAAGACGTGATGCTCAAGTCTTTGAGGGTGTGCTTGGGGCCTTTCGGAGGTCTGCCGCACTGCCTGGCAGCTCGCGGCCGCGGCAGTTTGGAGGTGGCAGTGCGCGTCGTGGGTGAGAGCGATGGATCGAGAGCCCTCGCCCGCTCCCCTCCCCGCCAGAAGACCCGCTGCACCGCCGAACACCCCTGGCCAGACCGCCTGGGCAAGCGCGCCCGAACAGTTGGGGTGCTCGGAGAGTCGCTCGGCGCTCGGCGGGGCGCCTCCGTCGCCTCCTCAGCCCCCTTCCCGCGATGCGCAAGGGCGCCCCGCTGAGATAAGGACCAGTTTGGGTTTGATTCTCGATCCTCGACCCTCGATCCTCGAACCTCGATCCTCGAACCTCGATCCTGGATCCTCGAAAAGGGCTCGCTCTTCCTTGGGTCCTTCCATGGCTTTTCCTCCTGTCGCTCCTCGTGTGCACCCGGGCGCACCAAGGCGGGGCTCGTTTTTCCTCGTGTTGGCGCCCCGTAGGTCAGAACGACCGGCTGCATGGTGCTGGGCTGAAGGGGGCGCCCAGGACGGAGGGAGAGGGGGGGGGGAGGGCGGCCGGCGCGCCCCCCTCGACGCAGCGCGCCCAGGCTCCCGCTTGGCCGCGGTGGCCTTAGCGTGGAGCCAGCCCTCGTGCCCACGAGCCGCTCCTGCGCCCAAGGCCCCGCCACGGCGGCCAGCGACTCGCCTCACGGCTTCCGCACCGTGGGTCCCCCCCCTTCCTTCCGAGGTGTCGCTCGTCGGGCCGCTCTCTGCGCGGACAACGGCGGCCAGCGGCTCGTCCCCGCGCGCTTTCGACGTGGGCCTCGCCCTCCTCGCGGTGCTGCGCCCCGAGCATGAAGTCGGACCTGTCCCTCTACAGGAGGAGTAGTCAAAAATAGTCAAAAATATACTCTGAGGACGATCTCTTGACTATTTTTGACTGTTTGGGAGTATGCTTCGATTTTTGATTTTTCGTCCAAAATCCGCCTATAGGAGAGAACGCCCGACCGAACCCAAGCAGGCGGTGTCCCCCACTGGCAGTCCCTTGGCTCCGCCACGACTCACCCGAGGTGTTCAGTGGCGGCCCGCTCGCAGATCTGGCAAGTTGGACGGTGATCCCCTGCCCTCGTCCTTCCTCCCCGAATCACCACCCACCAAACCACCCCAACCCAACCCGAAGACCTCATTTTGCCGTCCTTTTCCAGTGGGGGGGGGTCGAGGACCATTGAACAAATACATATGTAACCCGTACAGTGCCGTTTTTAATACATGCTCCGCGTGCGGATCATGTATTAAGAATCCAGGGATTTAGCAATAAAAGCAAAGATTAGTTCATGCATACAGTTATTCATACATTAATCATGGATTAAAAGTCCCATATGTTTAAGATCCTATGTATTAAAAACTGCCCTGTACCCCCCCCCAAACCGAAACTCGGGTCTTCGGGTTGGGTTGGGGTGGCTTGGCATGTAGTCACCGTGTCCTACCATTCCCCCCGCCTCCCTTTCTGTGGCAGGCGTGGGCGAGATCGACTACGACGCGTTCGTGGCGGTGCTCGTCGCTTCTCTCTCTCCGGACGCGTGGGCCAATTGGGGTTGGGGCCGACTTGGAGTCAGCAGCGCGGGTTGCAGCCAGCAGAGGCAGATGATGAGAGGGGATAGGGAGGACCCAAGGGACGAGGAGGATGAAGACCCATATCCATGACCCGAGGACGGTACCCATACCTCTACCCTTCGGCCGTTTGCCCTGTCTGGGCCTCCTGGAAGGCCCTCTTCGCCACCGCTGGATTCGCCTCGAAATTCTGGTCAGAATGTACCCCGGGGACGGTCTGGGCGGTAGCGGTATCGGTACCTTTCGGCTTCCCCAGACATGTTGATGTTTCAGTGCGTGGCTTTCGGAGCTCTCCACCGCATCTCCCCGTCGTGGCCACCTGCTCCGAGGTGGATTAGATGCAGAAGCGCCCCATCATTCACCCCGAAACCCAGACGACGTCTTCCGAGTCTGAGAAGGCCCTCTCCTCCTCACTTCCCCCCCTCGCTCGCCGCCGAATAATCCGTGTCACGAGGAAAATCCTGGAGGCCTCACGCGATGCGTAATATTGTGCTGGCCTCCGGACAGTGCCGCCGATCCGGGGCGCTTTGGAGAATGATGATGATGATGATGATGATGATGATGATGATGATGATGATGATGATGATGATGATGATGATGGATAATGTTTATCATGGTAATGGACATGGTGAATAACATGAAGATAGTGATGACGACGACGATAATCAGGATTGTGATGCTGGTGATGATGATGGTGGTTGTGATGATGATAGCGGTGTGTCCACAACGATGCCGATGATAATAATAACGTTGGTGTTGATGTTGGTAATTAGAATTCTCAGGGTACTAAAGATAATGCAGTTGGTGGGGACGGCGATGGTGATGGTAATGTTGCTGATTATGATGCTGATGATGTTGATGATGATGATGCTGATGATGATGATGATGATGATGATGATGATGATGATGATGATGATGATGATGATGAGGAGGAGGAGGAGGAGGAGGAGGAGGAGGAGGAGGAGGAGTAGGATGACGTTGACCATGGTGATAGTGGTGGGGATGTTGATAGCTACGGTTATGATGGAGATGATGAAGTGGAAGAGGTAGGCCATCATATGCTGCCCATTCCGTCTCCACATCTTGTGGAGCTCATAAGGGGCGTTCTGGGGCTGTTTTTGGCTTCAGTGAGGAGGGAGGAAGAGGATGGAGGAGGGAGGACGAGGGAGGAGGGAGGACGGAGGCGGCAAGAGGTAGGGGGGAGGAGGGAGGAGGGAGGAGGCAGAATGGAGGAGGGGAGGAGGGGAAGGAGGGATGAGGGAGGAGGGAGGTGAAGGAGGAGGAGCAGAGAGGAAGGAGCATGAGGAGGAGGAGGAGGAGGAGGAGGAGGAGGAGGAGGAAGTGGAGGGTGCACTCTTGGGCCGTATCGGGGTCGTCTTGGGAGCCTCTTCAGCCGTCGTGACGCGGTCTCGGTGGCCTCTGGGACCGTCGGAAGCGAAGCCCCCCGCCCCCGAGCGACCCCCCCCCTGCTCCCGAGCACTCGTCGTCCACCCCCCCCCCTGCAGAGCGAACCCTCTCCCCCCGGCTCCCAAGCATTGAATGGCGTTCGGAATGGCGCCCCCCCCTCCCCCCTCCGCTTGCAGAGCGACCCCCCCCCGCTCCCGAGCAAAGAATGGCGTCGGGAATGGCATCCCCCCCCCTCCTTGCAGAGCGAACCCCCGCCCCAGCTCCCGAGCACTCGTCCCCCCCCTTGCAGAGCGATCCCCCCCAACCCGGCTCCCGAGCTTTGCATGGCATCGGGAATGGCGTCCCCCCCCCTGCAGAGCGACCCCCCCTTGGATCCCGAGCACTGAATTCGGGAAGGAAAAAACACACTGTTACAATTAATCGTCGATTCCAATGAAAATATGCGAAAATACGGAAGTGGGGGGAAGACGAAAATCCCAAAAAATATTGGAAAACATGGGGGATCCTGTTATTTGCGTGCATTTTATTCTTTAACTGTGTGCCCCTGGGCTCCTTTAAGAATGGCGTCGCGAATGTCCCCCCCCCCCGCTCCCTGCAGAGCGAACCCCTCCTTTGCTCCCGAGCACTCGTCCCCCCCCCTCTTGCAGAGCGAACCCTCCCCCCCCAGCTCCCGAGTACTGAATGGGCGTCGGAAGTGCGTGCCCCCCCCCCCCCCCCCCCTGCAGAGCGAACCCCCTCCCCAGCTCCCGAGCACTGAATTGGCGTCGGACATGGCGTCCCCCCCCCCCCCCCCCGGCAGAGCGACCCCCCCCCGGCTCCCGAGCACTCGTCCCCCCCAGAGCAAACCTTCCCCCCCCGCTCCCGAGCACTGAATGGCGTCGGGAATGGCGTCCCCCCCCCCCCTTTGCAGAGCGAGCCCCACCCCCGGAACAACGCCCTGCCCTGGAACAACGCTCGCGGAGAGTGTTTTTTGTGTAATCTTTTGCAAAAGGAATCTTGTTGTTAGTTAAGTGGCCACAGAAAGAGTCCTTTTGAATCCCCCAACACATTGATTTTTCTTGTGAGGCCTTAAAATAGAGTTCCTTTGTGCCTGGCTACGGAAGGGGGGGGAGCTCGGCTGTGTGTTTTTAATTGTAAATTGGTTTTCGTTTGAAAACCCAAAACGCAAAAAAAAGGCAACCTCGAAGCAAAGAACACATGTTTTTCTGAGTATTCCCATACAGGCAACCTCGAGCAAAAGGCAACCTCGAAGCGGTATTCCCATAAAGTCCTTCTGAGCCTGGCTCAACGAATTTATTTGTAAGCATGCACAAACGGATTTCTAGTTGTCCATAGAAATCAACTTGTAGATCCCCGCAGAAAGGTTTCATTTGAATGCCGCACAATAAGGATCAACTTGTAAATTTGCAAACACTGGAAAAACTCAGGTTTTTTTCTGCTTCCAGGTTGCCTTTTTGGGTTTTCCGGCGAAAACCAACTCACAATTAAAAACAGCGTTTTTGGTCCCCCCAATTGCCTCTTGTTTTGCCTTTTTGTTTTTTTGGCGTTGGCCAGGCCCCCACCCGACTCCGCCTGAGCCAGGCACAAAGAAATTCAATTGAAATTTTCAACACAAGGAATTCCATGGAAGTCCTTGTACAAAAAGAATCCGGTTGACATCCTTTTACAAAAGGAGCCGTATTGAAATCCACCACAAAAAACGAATTCTATTGAAATCTTCTCTCGCAGTTCCGGCCCAGTTCCCTCACCCCCTTTCTCTTTTGGGGTTGGTACCTCCCTAGGCCCTCTGGAGCTTTCCGTGGAGGATTTCAAAAGAGTTCTTCTGTGGCTGATACCAGAAAGATTCTTTGTGCGGCGGAATACCAAAAAAGATTACTTCTGTGGCGGTTACATTTTGTTCGACGAGGTGCCGTGCCTTGGTATATGCATGGTCGTTTGGCCCATCGGGGTGCGCTCACAACGGCGTTGTCCCGTCTGCCGTTCCCCCTTTCTCTCCTCCTCGCCCTCCGCCTCTTGTCGCCGGTGTTTTTTTACTTCTGGCCTCTGCCAGCGTGTCAAGAAGATGACGCGCGTGATAGCCAATTTTGGCAACCACGCTGCCCAGCCTCCCTCGCCGTCCTCCTCCTCCTCCTCTTCCTCCTCCTCTTCCTCTTCCTCCTCTCCCCTCCTAGGTTTCACGGCTGCCTGCCGCACGCCGCATGAGACAAATTCAGGTTGGTCAGGCTTGCTTCATCGGGTGGCGTTTCGCCAGAAAACCGTTCGTATTCATCACTTCTCGCTGATCCTCCTCCGCCTCCCTCTTCACGTCACGCATAGCCAGCTGCCTGCGGCAAGTCCCGCCACCGCGCCCGCCCAGCTGTCTCGGTGGTCCATGTGCGAGGGATCACGGATGTCCTGACCTGCGACACGTTGTATATCCAGGCTTGGTGACGATGATCAACATCATTATCATCCTAATTTTGATGGTGATGCTGATGATGATGATCACAAGGCTGGCGACAATCGTGCAAGTTATCGAGTTGCCTGCGGCAAGTCTCGCCACCGTGCCAGTACAGCATCCTCGGCCGATTCCGACAGGATTATTTTTTTATGGCGGATTCTAAAAATATTCCTTTTGTTGCGGAGTACACGATTGCATGCGCCAGCCGCCGCCCACGAGGGCTTTTTGTAGCCGTAAAAAACGGGAGTATGATGTGCATTTTTGCCTGCGTCTTGCAAGCTTCTGGACTACAAGCGGAGATTGGCATGGGCCGAGCTCGCTGCTTTCGCGCAGCGCAGAGTTCATGTTGAACGGGTGTGAGGAGTGTCCTCTTGGGACGAGGTCAAGCATCAGCTGTGGTGGACTGACTCCGATCGACGCACCGTCCTCCTGCTCGACGCTGGCGATCGCATTCGTTTCATTTTACGCGCGGGCGCAGGGCTGTTCCACCGAGTCAGCGAGCATTACCACTGCACCAATGCTTTCTCGGTATCGTTCCTGTCCGCTTTACCCCACCCAGACACCAAGGGATCCAAGAAGCGAGCTTGGGCGCACTTGAAGGACGCAGCAGGTTTCACCCGGTATCTTCTTCCATGCGATGCCCGCATCCATTTAACCTTCGGAGAGGGTTAATTGAAACGCTGCGGCGTCGAGAACATGATTGCGAAGTGCCGCGAGGAGGCGGGCGAGACTGCGATTGGCATTAACGGGCCAGTGCTCAACCCTGCTTTCGGTATTGTACCAGACGCAGCATGGAGCATCCGGAGGTGAACGAAAGCCCGGTGTCCACGCCCAGGTGTCGGTTCAGCGCATGGACTCGGTTCTCTTGGTTTCGCCGGCGCCGTCGGATGCATTCGCGCACGCGAAGAAAGCTCTGCTCGAAGCGGTCGGCAGCACGAACGGCGCGATGCAAGTGCGCATGATCTGTTCAGATGCGCCCATGCCGTTGGAGGGCGCCGCCCTCCGCGTCGCTTTGCCGCGGCTGCAATGCCTCTCCAAGGACCCCCTGCACATCGCGCTCAAGGTCGAGCAGGCATCCGGCGAGAAGCGCACTCCGCTATCTAGTCTCATCCGCCGATGCATCGAGAAGTTCTCGAAAGGCTTGGAAGATGGCAAGCCTTGCTACCGTGGGCAGCGGCTGCGAACGGATTCGCAGACACCCGAATATGCGATGTCCTCACTGTCGGATGCTTCTGCGGCGAGAGCCATGTCGGCGACCGAGGGGGAAGGCTGCCCCGAGCGACCGCGCCGCAACGCCGTCTCCTTCGTTGAGTACATTGCCGCCTTGTGCAACATGTTCCCGCGGGAGGCGGGCAAAACGATTGGCAAGAAGACCACTGCCTTGGGATGTTTGCGATGTGCAACGTCGCCCGCGCAGTCCAGCACCTCCTGAACCTGGGTGGACTTATTGCGCGGAACCCTGGCATTCCGGCGATGCATGGAACAACGAGGACCGAACCATTCCATATGCAATTACATGCGTTTACTCATTCCGCCGGCCATCGAGCGCTCTATGGGGCCTCTTTGAAGCCTCTTGAGGGCCTCTTGGCAGTATTTCTAGAGCCTCCTTGGGTCTCCTGGGGGCTTCTTGGGGCCTGTTGGGGGCTTCTTGGGGCCTCTCGGGGGCCTCTTGGGGGCGACGTGAGGTCTCCTGGGGACGTCTTGCGGCTTGGAGCGCGACATGTCCGTTCCGGTCCCCCGTTGGGGCCCGGTCTTGGAGCCGTCTTGGAGGCATCTTGGGCCATCTTGGAGGCTTCTGGGGGTCTCTTAGGGATCTCTGGGGTCGTTTCGGAACGGTCTTGAACCCTCGCAGGCCGCATTGGGGCGATATTGAGGGCTTTGTGGGCCGTCTTGGAGCGCTAGTAAGCCGAAGAGGCGAGAACGCCAAAATCATAATTTTTGGCTCGTTGGGGGCGTCTTGGGAGGTCTCGTCTTGGGGCGTCTTGGGAGCACCTTGGGCCGTCTTGAGGCCATCTGGGCCGTCTTGGGGCGCTCTTGGCTTCAGGCTGCTGGGCCTGCCACATATTTGGCGCCTCCGAGGGGCCGCCCCGCGCGCGCGAACTAGAAATACCGTGTACCTGTTACCGGAGATCTCAGCACGCCCTGGCCCGTTGGGCCGGCGAATTTCCCGCAATATTTTTATTCAGACAGAGCGCGGCGCGCGCAGTTTGTTCGACTTGCACCTTTGCCAAGCTTCTGGCAGGTTGGGCCAGGGAGAGTTTGCCTCTGACCGAGCGCCGCCAGGAGCGCGAGCTGCTTCAGGTGGCGCCGCGCGCCTTTACCCAGTACCCGCCACAGATCGCGCCAAAGTTGCGCCTGGTAGCGCGCGCGAATCCGCGCGTTGACGTCGGCCGCTCGTTTGCCAGTGCCAAAGTGATGCGCGGGAGGCCAGCGGCTGCTGCTGCGATGCCCCGTCTGCGAAAGCGGCCTGTCGCTGCTAGCGCCGAAGTTGCGCGCGAGACGCCAACGGTTGCTGCGGTGATGCGCCGCCCGCACAAGCGGCCTGCTTCCGTCGCCTTTCCGTGAGCTCTTCCAATGTGTTCCCCAAGAATTTATGCGCGTGTGCTTCATTTTACTCAAAACCGAAGCGTTTTCCCAATAGTTTGCGGCGGTGGCGTTGGTTGAGGAATGTCCCCAGGATGGCTCAGACCTTGGATGATTCCTTGCCTGGCGAAGGCAGTTGCGATACACATGGTCCATATTCGATCCATAATTGGAGTTCCAATGGCTTCCAGACCCTGGATGTTTCATTTAAGGTTTCATCATCCAACGCTTCCACCGTAACTGATTGCGGCGCCCGCCGACTGAGTCTTGTTCGCGTCCGTGTTAATGTAAGCGCATGCTGCCATTCAGTGAACTGCTCAGCAGCGTTGCTCAGTCGCCCCCTTGCTTTGGAAAACCAACAACATTGCAGGCATTCGTCATGTGAGTTGGCAGCCACTTACCATGGACACTCGTTTCTCACGCATCCTGCTACGCCACGCGGGAAGCCAGTACATAATGTCATGTTCCAGGGCGCGGAGATACAACCTCAGCCCCCCCCTCTCAGAGCGACCCCCCCCTCGGGTTCCCGAACACTGAATGGCGTCGGGAATGGCGCCCCCCCCCCCCGCCCCCTTGCAGAGCGACCCCCCCCGGCTCCCGAGCATTGAATGGCGTCGGGAATGGCGTCCCCCCCCCCCCCTTGCAGAGCGAACCCCCCCAGCTCCCGAACACTCGTCCCCCCCCTCTCAGAGCGAACCCCTCCTTCCCCCAGCTCCCGATCATTGAATGGCGTCGGGAATGGCGCCCCCCACCCCCATGCAGAGCGAAAGCCCCCTCCCGGAGCCTGAGCACTGAATGGCGTCGGGAATGCCCCCCCCTCCCCTTCCTTTGCAGAGCGAGCGCCCCCCCCCTTGTCCCGAACACTCGTCACCTCCCCCCCTTGCAGAGCGATCCCTCCCCCCCGGGCTCCCGAGCACTGCATGGCGTTGGGAATGGCGTCCCCCCACCCCCCCCTTGCGGAGCGATCTCCCCCCTCCGGCTCCCGAGCCCGAGCACCGAACGGCGTTGGGAATGGCGTCCCCTCCCCTACAGAGCGAAGCGTGAGCGAGCTCAAGTTCACGCTCTCAGAAGCTCACACGCCGGATCGGTGGAGTTGTATTCTCCAGACCGCACGCACGTCAGCTCCGTAAGCTATGGCTCGACGCTCGCGCGGCGATGCTCGGACGCAATTCCGATGTAAACCCGACGTGGATCCGACGTGGGTCGGGTCTCAAATTGCCGCGCGAGGCCTCCAGGAATGTTCTCAGAACGTGTCAGCGTGCGCCCGGGCGGCGGACCCGCCGTCGCCGCTGTGCGTGCGCCCCACCAGGTGCTCCTCCGCGGCGGCGGCGCCGAAGAGGACGCCCTGGCCGCGCCGCCCGCGGCCTCCACATCCAGCCCGCGGTCGCCGCCCGCGACGCCGAGCTCCGCCTCCTCGGGCGAGGCGTCCCGCGGCCGCCGCCGCTGCGCGGTGGGGGGGCGGGCAGCTCCTGCCGGTCGTCTCGTGCGCTCGCTCTTCTTCCTCCCCAGACGTCCTCGCGCTGTGAAGCAAATCGTCGCGGCGGGGAAATTTTTCGCTATTTTCGGCTTCTGGGGGCCTCTGCCCGGCCTCGGGGCCGTCTAAACACGGCTCGGGATGAAAAACCGGTCCCGGGAAAGGGTCCAGATCTCTTGGGGTCGACGTTGTGAAACATCACGACGTCGGGGGTTTGGGGTGGGGGCAGACAGTTCCTGCTGTTTCGTGCGCGTGGCCGCCCTTCTTATGCGTTCCTTATTGGTCGCTTCCGATCCTTCTTATGCCAAGACCCCCGGCTCGAGGATGGAAACTGGAAGCCTGGGGTTCTTTGGGGGGCCTCTGGGGGGCTCGTCGCCACGGCCGGATCTGCCTCCAGATGCTGGTCCTTTTCGCCCCAGGATGGGTCCGGGGGTCGACTTCTGAGACCCTCTTCGGGTGTTGCTAGAATGGCCCCTGGCCCGAGGCGCCCCCAGGATTTCAATGGGAGGCCCCACCGCCTCCAGAGCACCCCTCACGAGGCCCAGAGGGCCCCAGGGGCCCCAAAACGGAGCGAGAAGGTGGGGGCACCTTGGGCCAGGGGCGCCTTTAGCAGCCCCCGATGCTTTCGGGCGGTGCCCCTCCTTTCACCACCCGCCAAACCACCCCAACCCAACCCGAAGGCCCCGAGAGGCCCTCCATTCTTTGGAGCTATCTGTCCTCGCCGCCGGCCGCCTCGCATGCCATGGCAAACGCATTCCGTTTCCAGGTGTTCTTCGGCCAGCCGCGGTTTTGGGCGTCTTCCCAAGCGAGACCGACAGATTGAGAACATGGGTGAAAACGCAACCTCGGACAACACTGTCGTTCGGTATCGAGGCCACTTTCCTCACGAGTTGTTGGTATGCTAATTGGTTGCTGAGTTTCTGGCAGATACACTGGGCCAGGAATTCATCGTTCGCGACGCGACTGATAAACGAATGCACAATGCCGGCCACTTTTCGGAGAAAGCATCTCGCTTACGGAGCCCTGATATGTTGGGCCGAAAAATGTGCAGGCAGTACAAATGACCAGAAACGACGCACGATTGGAAGATCCGCACCTTCATCATCGGGGAATTGTGTATGTGGCATGCCGATCCGCCTGCTCAGCTCACGGCCGCTGCCGCCGTACACGTTCAGCAACCCACCAAGGTAAACCATGCTGTCCCTGTTCGGAATTGCTGCCCCGTCTGGTCGGGCAATATGCATGCATCCCACCGAAAGCACCTCGAGTTTGACCCAATTAAAGCCCAACCCGTAGTTACCCACTTACCCCCGGCCGCGCGCACGCAGTTCATCATTCAGCATACGTATTCCTCCTCTGCTCCGGCGATGAGGGTGTCATTTGCGCAGATGAAATCACTGATTGGGATAGAGTTGGAATGCGCCAGCCCGCGACCTGCAAAAGTCCATCTTGAGTCGTGCATGAGGACGGTCATCCCTGTTGAGCATAAGAAGGGTGATAGTGGGCATCCCTGTGATGTGCCGAACGCTTGCGGCCAAGACTCGGAGTCAGCGCCAGCGTCTCGGACGTGGAAAGACTGCGGCAGCGAGGTGTTCAGGAAGCGTTTAATGGGCGACACGCTGTTAAACGCCTTTGCCCAATCGAGGGTGAGAAGGAATCGCTTCCCCGACGCTGTGTCCACGGCGTCCTCGATTAGTCGCCTGGCAACGAATAGTTCGCCGACCTTTCCGGCCCCAGACCGAAACCCGAACTGCGTGTCCTTCAAGCGCGCCAGCAAAATCGCGGCGTAAAGCTTGTAACCGATGGGCGAGAGGAACATCGCTTTGTAGTTCTCGCAAAATTCGGCGTTGCGTTTTGAAGATGGCCGCGACAATCGCATCTTGCCAAGCTTCGGGCACAGACGCCTCCGTCCAACACCGACTGCAAAGCAGAACCGCCCACTCGCTTTCTGGCGTGTCTGCGCTGCAGATTGCCTTCCAAAACTCGGCGGGGATCTCGTTCTTGCCAGCCGACCAGTTCTGTTTCAGCGCGCACGCTGCCGCGCACTTTTGCTTCTTGGTGATCGGGCCGGTCTGCACGGCTGGAGGAAGCCCCCACGTCCCCGGTTCGTCCACGGCAGCGACTGGCCGCACGGCCCAGTGCTCTTCAGCGAAGTCTTCGGCCAACGTCTGGGCCCGCTCGTCGCTGTCAAGTTCTCTGCCACGCAGTTGCGTTGCATCTTCGGGGGACCTCGCCTGTCTCCAAAATTGGTGTCTTTTCTTGTGCCCGGCGCGGGCTCGATGCGGCTTCGACGCGCATTTGGCGTGTACTCGACGCGGATTCGACACGGATTCGACACGGATCCGACGAGGCCGACATGGATTCGACACGGATTCAATTCTGATAGGGCTGCGGGACAGACGAGGTCCCCCGAGGATGCAACAAAACCACGCAGGTCCCGCAATCGCCCCTGTGTGGCGCCGTGAGGCTTCCGGTGCTTGCGCACCTGGTCCCAATCGCTGTTCTCCAGCAGTCCGTCGAGCCTCGATGCCTTGTCGATTTGGATCGCTGCCCTGATTTTCCCGTTGAGCCGCCATTCTGGCACTGAATCCCCTTGTCGTTTTGCTTCGTTCCGCTTGGCGATAAGATCCATGGTGGCGCTGCTCACCCATGATTCTTTTCTTCGTTCCGCCTCGCGAGGGAGACACTCTGCGGCAGCAGCGAAAGCATCGATCATGGTATCGCCCAGGCTGTCCAATGACTCATGCTGGTACGATATGTGCATTTGGCTAATTTGTCAAAGTATCTGTGAACAGGCGTTGGTCTGCCGCGCTCTCCAGGGGTGAGAGGTCTGGCTTCAAGCCCCCCGTGCGGCTTGATTCCAGGATTTCTATGCGCATGCGGCATGGGAACACTGAGTGGCGCGAAGTAAGTGCGATGTCTCGCGTTGTAGCACGTGATCTGATTTTTGTCCCAACCATCCTGTGGTGTTGGGTTCTCATTTTGAAGGGACGGTCACCGCGTCTCTTCCTTCCTTCTTTCCTTCCTTCCTCCTCCCTCCTCCCCCTCCTCCCTCCTCCCTGCGTTTCACCCACCCAAGCGCTTCGTGGCCCAATAAGGAGCTCCACCGAAGGCCCCAGTGCCACCGCCCGCATGCGTCACCCACACCCATTTTGGCACACCCCCCACACGTTTCGTGGCCAATAGGGGGCTTCACTGAAGGCCCCAGTGCCACCGCTCGTATGCGTCACCCACACCCATGTCGTCACACCCCTCACACGCTTCGTGTCCCCATAGGGAGCTCCAACGAAGGCCCCAGTGCCACCGCCCGCATGCGTCACCCACACCCATTTCGGCACACCCCTCACACGCTTCGTGGCCCCATAGGAACCTCCAGCGAAGGCCACAGTGCCACCGCCCGCATGCGCCCCCCAAACCCAATTTTGCACACCCCATTCACGTTTCGTGGCCCCATAGGTAGCTTCAACGAAAGCCCTCGTGCCACCGCCCGCATGCGTCACACACGCTCATTTTGGCACACACACACACACACACCACACGCTTCGTGGCCCCACAGGGAGCTCCAACGAAGGCGCCAGTGCCACCGCCCACATGTGCCACCCGCACCCATGTAGTCACACCCCATATCATGTTTCGTGGCCCCATAGAGAGCTCCAACGAAGGCACCAGTGCCACCGCCCGCATGCGTCACCCACACCCACTTCGTTACATTATCACACGTTTCGTGGCCCCATAGGGAGCTTCACCGAAGGCCCCAGTGCCACCGCCCGCATGCGTCACCCACGCCCATTTCGTCACATCCCTCACACGTTTCGTGGCCAATAGGGGGCTTCACTGAAGGCCCCAGTGCCACCGCCCGCATGCGTCACACACACCCATGTCGTCACACCCCTCACACGCTTCGTGGCCCCATAGGTAGCTCCAACGAAGGCCCCAGTGCCACCGCCCGCATGCGTCACCCACACCCATTTCGGCACACCCCTTACACGCTTCGTGGCCACATAGGAACCTCCAGCGAAGGCCACAGTGCCACCGCCCGCATGCGCCCCCCAAACCCAATTTTGCACACCTCACTCACGTTTCGTGGCCCCATAGGGAGCTTCAACGAAGGCCCTCGTGCCACCGCCCGCATGCGTCACACACGCTCATTTTGGCACACACACACACCACGCGCTTCGTGGTCCCATAGGGAGCTCCACTGAAGGCCCCAGTGCCACCACCCACATGTGGCACCCGCACCCAAGTAGTCACACCCCATATCATGTTTCGTGGCCCCATAGAGAGCTCCACTGAAAGCGCCAGTGCCACTGCCCGCATGCGTCACCCACACCCACTTCGTTACATTATCACACGTTTCGTGGCCCCATAGGGAGCTTCACCGAAGGCCCCAGTGCCACCGCCCGCATGCGTCACCCACGCCCATTTCGTCACACCCCTCACACGCTTCGAGGCTCCATAGGAAGCTCCACCGAAGACCCCAGTGCCACCGCTCGAATGCGTCACCCACACCCACTTCGGCACACCCCTCACACGCTTCGTGGTCCCATAGGGAGCTCCAGAAAGGCCCCAGTGCCACCGCCCGCATGCGTCACACGCCCAATTTTGCACAACCCTTACACGTTTCGTGGCCCCATAGGGAGCTCCACCGAATGCCCCAATGGGACTGCCCGCATGCGTCCCCCACAGCCAATTTGGCATACCCTTCACACGCTTCGTGGCCCCATAAGGAACTCCACCGAAGACCCCAGTGCCACCGCCCGAATGCGTCACCCACACCCACTTCGGCACACCCCTAACACGCTTTGTGGTCCCATAGGGAGCTCCAACGAAGGCCCCGGTGCCACCGCCCGCACGCGTCCCCCACACCCACTTTGGCACACCCCTCACACGCTTCGTGGCGCCATAGGGAGCTCCAGCGAAGGCCCCAGTGCCACCGCCCGCATGCGCCCCCCACACCCAATTTTGCACACTCCTCACATGTTTCGTGGCCCCATATGGAGCTCCACCGAAGGCCACAATACCACCGCCCGCGTGCGCCCCCCCCCCACCTCCACACCCTATCCGGCATACCCATCACATGTCCCCATAGGGAGCTTCACCGAAGCCCCCAGTGGGACCGCCCGCATGCGCCCCCCAAGCCCACGTTGACACACCCCTGACACGCTTCGTGGCCCCATAGGGACTTCCACCGAAGGGCCCCAGTGGGACCGCCCGCATGCGCCTCCCACGCTCAATTTGGCACACCCTTCACACGTTTCGTGGCCACATAAGGGTTTCCACCGAAGCTCCCAGTGGGACCGCCCGCATGCGTCCCCCACACCCACTTTGGCACACCCCTCACACGCTTCGTGGAGCTCCACCGAAAGCCCCGTGCTACAGCCCGCATGCGTAACCCACATCCATTTCGGCACACCCCTCCCAAGTTTCGTGGCCCCATGGGGAGCTCCACCGAAGGCCCCAGTGCCACCGCCCGCGTGCCACACCTACTTCGGTACACTTCTCACACGTTCCGTGATCCCGTAGGGAGCTCCACCGAAGGCCCCAATGCCACCGCCCGCGTGCGTCCCCCACACCCAGTTTGGCACACCTGTCACACGCTTCGTGGCCCTATAGGGAGCTCCATTGGAGGCCCCAGTGCCACCGCCCGCATGCAACGTCTCCAGACCTCTGGGGAGGAGGCGGAGGAGGAGGAACAGGGGGAGGAGGAGGAGGAGGAGGAGGAGGAGGATTAGGAGGAGGAGGAGGAGGAGGAGGCGTTCATTATTTCTCGCAGCATTTTGCCTTGCAGTCGCGTGAGGTTCCATTCCACCAGCGAGAGTCTTTCCGGTGTTCTCGCTGTGGCCGCCGTAAACGAGCGGTGGAGGAGTGGTCTCGTGGATGTCGTCGTCGCCGTCGTCGTCTGCGTCCAGCGGCAGCTCCGGATCGCCCCGCGGCCTGCGGGCCAGCGGCCGTGGACGCGCCGGGGATCCACCCCGTTCGGGCGGGAGTGCAAGAGCGCTGCGCGCACGAACCGGCGCAGGAGGGAGGCGACGGCCCTCGCCCGGAAGCTCGGCTTCACCGAGTTTATCCGCGTGGCCTAACCTGAGGGGCGTCCCGCCCGAGCCGCGCCTCCTTTCGATTGCCCAACTATTGCTCGGCCCCCCTCGCGCCGAGGACGACCCGCGCGCGTCGCTGGGGCCCTTTCGGGGCGACCGGCGCGCGTCGCGGGAACTCCGCGCCGCGCTCTGCCCAGCGTCTCGCTCGCCCGTCGTCGCTCCGCTCAGTGGCCAAAACCTTGCCCGCTATCAGCCAACCAGCTAGCCCTTCTTGTTCCGCGCCGCGCACGACCCGCGCGCGTCGCTGGGACCCCTCCGGGGCGACCTGCGCGCGTCGCGGGGACTCCGTGCTGCGCTGCGCCCGCGGCCTTGGACTCTGGAGCGCGCGGGCAAAGAGGGGGGAAAAGAAGGGAAGGAACCGTTCGCGATCCTCACGGGGGGCGCGCCGACGTAGGCGTCGCGGCGCGTGGGCGTTGCCGTCGGGATTCCCGGGGAAGCCTCTTGCGGCGGCCACGCTTAGTGTCGCGAGTGTTCAGAGCCGAGCAGACCCAAACCATTCACAGTCATATACTTTTACACTAGGCGCGTCCATGTTCACATTCATGCAAATAGACTCACTCGCACGCAGACTCATCCACAATCAGACTTACTCGCGCTCAGACTCACCCGCGTTCAGTCTCTCACACTCAGAGTGTTCTTGTCGTTCGCGTCGTGCGCCCCGCTACACCTTTTCGGCACGCCCCTCAGGCAGTTCGTGGCCCCATACGGAGCGCCGCCGGAAAAAAAAAAAAAAAAAAAAAAAAAAAAAAAAAAACACCCACAAATGCGACATTCGCAACTGCATATGGTCAGGCCTTGCCAGGATAATTGTTCTGTGCCCCCTACGAGCCGAATGGACAAGATCGGCGCTGCCGTTCTTGTCCAGTCCATGAATGTGGGAGGGACACAGACAAGATGGTGCAGGCAGGGGAATAACGCCTCCGCCCAGGTGTCCCCGAGATCCCCGGGACGGTCTTCAATGCCAAGCTCGTCGCTGGGAGAGCTTGCTTCACCCGCGAAGCCAGAGGACGTGTTTCTAGAAGAGGCCTGGCCCGCCAGAGGAACAGGAGGAGGCAGAAAAGCAGCAGGAGAACGGCCGACGTCATCAATGTCTTCTTCTTTTATTCCATACGGGCACTGCAATGTTTGCTTGCAACCGAATGGTATTGATATCTTGTGTTGTTCGTTGTTCGTCTCTCCTTATTCGGTTTCGTATGGTTTTCCCAAACTTTCAAGTGTCTGAGCGTCATTATGCAGATCATCAGCCTCTTAAGCCGCATTGCCGCGACGTTGCGCTTGTGGCGGGGCACCAGTTCTCGTGAATATTTGTTATCGCCCCACCGTGCGAACGCATTCGTTTCATGCTACCTCAACGCGAAAGTTCCAGTCGGTTCATCAGTTCCACTAGTATGTGCTAGATTGTTGTGCTGACCACCTCGCATGACGTGGGTGGCGTCTTGGGGTCAGTCCCCGAGGGCCCCGAGCGCTTTTCTCTTGTGGGAGCCTCTTGGCTGTATGGGACGGACTGCGCCCAGGAGGCCAGTGCCATATAATCCCACGTATTTTTGGTTGTACTTGCTGGCGTTGTGCGTAGAGACATTGAGCTTGTTGGCCATAGGCCTTTGGTGGCCAAGTGGCCTGCGTCCCAGGGTTTGCCATTCACTACGTTGCGCGCGTGCTGTCCAGGGGTCTCATGTGGGGTATGAGTGATGAATGGTCATCATCAGCATTACCGCCACCGCCATCAGCATCACCATCATCATCTTCATCATCATCGTCATCTTCAGCATCATCCCCATCATCATCGTCCGCGCCATCGTCATCATCCGACTCGTCCTGCTCATCCCGCTGTTCATCCGCCACCGTTTCCCCCTCCACAGTACAACGCCCCCCCCTGTCGGATTGCGGGTCGCACGATGGGATCGTTTGGGGGACCAAAATCATTTCGGATAACCCACGGACACATCGTGATTCTGCGTTATGAAAAGGATGGAGGCGTGCGTGGGAACGGGGGGCAAAGGGATCAGAGAAGGCGCCAGCGCGCCTAGATTACCCTTGTCTCCTCTCCTTGTCCTCCCCTGCACCCGCCAGCCCATTCACTACATTTTCTTCACCAGCTCCCTCTCCTATCTCCCCGTCTGGTGTCGTCCTCTCCCCATGTTGTTTTCGTCGCGCCTCCTCGTTTTTACGTGTATTCGTTGTGCCTTCTCTGTCACTCTCCCATATCTTTCCACCGCTTCTTGTCACGGTATCCCCCATTTTTTCCTAGCATGTCAAAATCATTTTTCTTTGCTCTTCCATCATCGTCCCGTCACCTGATGTTCTACATCTCCTCATCTTGCTCATCCTCCCTCTGTCCCCGCATCCTGCTCCTCCCTACGGCCTCCCTATTGTCGTCATGTTAACGTGTCTTTCCTTGCCTGTATAATCACATTCCCTTTTCTTTCTTTGGCTTCCCATCGCCCGGATCCTCCCCATGCTCCTGTTCTTCATGCTGCTGCTCTCTTGTCCTTCCAGAGAGGGAGCACGGCGCACGATACATGGCATACGTCAGATGTTCAGATGTTTTGAATTTGAATATCAGACCAGTGATCCTCTCCCCCCCTCCTCCGTCTTCATCCTCGATCATGTTCGTCTGCCTCCTCCGCTTCCTGGTTCCTCCCTGGCTTGGAGGTTCCCAGAGGCTCAGAAATAGATGAAGACGCCGAACCACCTCGATACCCGACCCTCCTCCATTCGCCTTCCTCTCTCCAGACTGCGCGCATACAGCCCACAGAGATACCGCAGGCCTTCCTCGACAGCACCCCCAAAAGGGTACCGGATCTGGAGACGGCCTCAGCACCTCATCCCTCGGGAGCGCGGGGCGCACCCCGCCCCCCCTGCATCCGTCCTCACCCTCCAGGGTCCAATCCGACCCGATCGATTCGATTACGATTTCGATTGGCTCGGTCCTGTTCGAATCTGAGATCTCGACGTCCCGATGCGTCCCGAGGCCTACGCACGGTTGCGCAGCGCATCCTGGCGCGTCGGATCTGATCAGATTCGGATTCCGTGGCGATGCGGCCCGACCCGACGCGCACTCCGATCCGATCCCACTTCCGATTCTCGGACACGCGCAGAGGGGGGGTAGGGGGAGGGGGGAAGGCCTCTTAGGAGCACCCCTGCTTCTTCGCAGGCGCGGCCCTTGTCTGTGGATGTAGGGCCGGCGCTTTCTAAGAGGCAGCCTCCTTCCACTCTGTGTCCCTCAATAGTTCTGGGGGTACCTGTAGTCTGGGGAGGGTGCCTGTAGTCTGGGGGAGTGGTACCTGTAGTCCGGGGGGGAGGGTACAAGTAGTCCTTGGTGGGGTACCTGGAGTCTGGGGGAAGGGTACCTGTAGTCCAGGGGGAGTACCTGCAGTCCGGGGGGGAACGCGTGTTCACTCGTCAATGCACGCGTGGATGTAGTCCTATGGGGGGATCTGTAGTCCGAGGGGGGTACCTGCAGTCCAGGGGGGCTCCTGTAGTCGGGGGGGGTACCTGTGGTCCCGGGGAGGGGTACCTGTAGCTCGGGGCGGGGTTACCTGTAGTCCAGGGGGTACCTGTAGTCCAGGGACCCAAAACTATTGATGGGCACAGGCAAAGAAGCCTCCTCCTTTCCCCGCATCCCCCAGTGTGCGCCGCCGAGATTCGCAGGTGATTTTCTTCCCCAATCCCGGAGTTCCGCCCGAAAAGTTAGGCCGCTCAGAGAAAAAGGGGGAAACCCTGGGATACACCCCAGGGGCTATCCACACGCAGCCCTATCGAGGATGGACGACCCCCCCATCGTGGCTCCCAGGGTTGGGCCCCAAATGATTGGGTTGGGCCCCAAATGATTGGTCCTTTCGACAACCGCGCGAAGCCTGGGACAGGGGCCGACATGTCTCCCGTTAGAGGTTCGATGCTGGCCCACTCTGCCCCTCCCCGCGCTCAGCGCCCAGGTGCTCTCGCCGGGCCCCAAGCTGCTCGGCGGCATGCAGGTGGGCGTCAAGTCGCCCCTTCCGGCCGTGTGCCTCGTGGACAAGGGCTTCCCAGAGAAGGCCCGGAGTCGCCCTTGGGGGAACACGGATCTTCAGGGAAATGTGTGGCGTCCAAAACCCGGATAGCAGGGCGCCAGACGGGCGTGGACAGGCTTTCCGAAGATTTCAAGAAGGATCTGGAGAGAGCTTCTGAAGGACGTGGAGAGCTTCCAGGCGCGCATTTTGGGAAGGCCCCGAGTCGCCACGGGGGGACAACGGTTCCTGAGGGAAAAGGGTCATGAGGTTTTTCTAGGGGAGCGAACACGGACATAAACATAGAACTTCTGAGGTCCGCTCGGATTTCTCGGATTTGCGCTGGGGCCCCCTGGAGGCGATCCGCGCGCCAGCAAGGGGGGTCCAGCGCCGATCCCAGAAGTCCGCGAGGACCCTCTGAGTTTTTGTGTTTCTGTCATTCTTCGTTCCCCTAGAAACAGCTCCCCAGATTTTTCCGCGTTTTCGGGCTGTCGGGGCCCTCCACGGGCCCCGGGACTGTCAGAAAACGGCTCGGGATAAAGATTTCCTCTTGGAGGAAGGCGCCAGGGTACCAGTCTCCCCCAACACCCGTTCCCCCCATGCTATTGAGCACGGCATCAGTTCAGCATTTGTGTTGTCTTCCCGCTTCTTCTCCCGCCACCTCGGTTTCATGTGCCCCCCCCCCCAGCACCAGGCTGGGAGGAAGGATCGAGGGCATCGGGGCGATCGCTCAACAATGCCCGCAGCTCGAAGCTCGAGAGGCCAGAGCAAAGCCCAGGACGCACCAACGCTGTTGCAACACACCCTCTGTCCAAGGTCCCCTCCTCAGAAAAGTTATTCCACCGCAGGAAGCGCCCCCACTTGACGAAGGCACAGTGGCCTGCCATACAGGTGATACCCCGGTTTGTTTTTGAACGTCCTGCCTTCATTCCAAATGATAATTGCAAAGCGGAAGGGCCGTACAGTTTATGGACGTGTCCAGCGTTAGCCTCGGCATGAAAAGTGTCTACCCATCAAACGTGTGAGCCTGGCACAAGTTCACACTTCTTGCCACACGTTGATCAGAAGTCTCATGCAAGAGCCCCACTGAACAAGAATAACCGCTATCTATCTGGCCAGCTGTTGCTCATGTTTGAACTTCGGGCGTCGTGCCATGGAGTTATAAGAAGTTTCAAGCGGGAACCCCACTGTGATCGCGCGCCGCCCTCCATCCGTGTAAGTGCTTCAAGTTGTAAAGACCGACGCGGGCGGTGCTGAGGCGAGGGCCCCACTCTGACAGCACGCTACCCTCCATCCGCACCGTTGTTGCCGACCTGCACGGCGAATGAGCGCGGCGCCAAGGCGGGAGCCCCATTTTGAAATAGACCCTCTCCCCTCGTGTAGCTATCTGTTTTTTTTGCTGCTCAGACGAGCGCAAGCAGCGCCAAGGCGAGCGCCCCATGTTGAAAACGACCTGTGCCCCATCCGTATATCTATTGGAGATCAGGCTTGGAGATCATGCAATGTGGAGACCTCTCAGGCGAAGCGCTCGGCCCGCCCGAACGACATGCTTGTGCTACAACAGGGAATGGAGGATTTCTTATAAGGAAGAGGGGTGGAAGTGGAGAAGGGGGAAGAGGATCGATGATCTTGCTTGGTTGGGTCTTTTTTCGGGCCGCCAGATGCCTCTTGGGGCTTCCAGGGACTTTTAGAGACCTTCACCTCGGAAGGAGGGGGGGCAGGAGGCGTAGAAGGAGGCGGAGGAGGAGGAGGAGGAAGAGGGGGGGGGAGGAAGGGATGACGACGGAAGGAGGGGGTGGTGGGAGGCGCAGATGAGAGTGAGAAGAAGGATGAGGATGAGGAGCTTGAGGAGGAGGAGGAGAAGGAGGATGATGGACGGGGGATCGGTTTCGCTCAAAATGTTTCAGTGACTGACAATGGCGTGACGAGACCGGCACCTCTCAGGAAAGCCAGCGGCCTGCTTGACAGGAAAGACCGGCCGCTCCGACACTTGCTGCACTTGCTTCGAGGTTGTCGTCGCACCCTGGTGTGGAGGGGTCGGGGTGAGGGGACGCGTCACAACGCGTACCCTCGACGGGGCACTCGTGACTGAGTGGAGTGTGCCGTGGGCGCGCGTCGTGGCGTGCTCACGACGGGGGGGCGCTCTGGAGTGCGTCCTGGGCGTGCGTTCCGGGCGCGTGTGTCCCCGCGCGCCTCTGGCGGGCTTCCCCCCTGCCCGCTCGGAGGACGCGTGATGGGGGGCGATCAATGGGGGGGGGGCAGCGAGGGCTGCCGAACAGGAGCCCTGGGACCCCTTCGGGCCCAGACGGGGGCCTTGAGGGCCCCAGCCCGACAAGGGCACCTTTGTGCCCCCCCCTCCCCCCCCTCATTTATCGCTCCTACCATTAACTCGTGGCCTCCTGTCCCCCCTCCCCGCCCGCTCGGCGATCCGCGCGGCAGGTGCTCTGGCGCATGCCCCAGTCGCCCCTTGGAGGGAGCTGAGCGCCCGCGCCCGCCTGCCCTCGGGCCACTCGGGGAGGCCCTCGCCGCGCGCCACCGGCAGACCGAGCTCGATCCTCTCAGACCGCCTCGCGTCGTGAAACGTCGCGTCGGAAACTCATTCTTGCCATCGCTCGGGCGTGTGCATGCTTTCTCTGCGAGGACCATCGACGAGCACCCTCACACCACCGAACAATTCACGGGGAATCGACGTCCGAGCGTTGGCAGGTTAGCAGCGTTTTGTTTACATCGATGCATGCATGCATTCATATACATGTATGCGAATGCACACTACATCTGCTGTTCGGCACTTGCCGGCCCAGAGGGCCGTCAAGGTACGGCTCAGACTTATGAGGGTCCACGTGGCGAACAACAGTCCGATTCCGGAGGTCCGTGCACCGTGAAATCCAGCTCGAATTTTGGCCGTCGTCGACTTTTTGTGCGTTTCTGTAGGTTTTGGTCACCAACATGGAACCGTGGAGGGCTCCGAGGACTGAGCGCATGTCTGCCTCGACTGGGGCTCAGTCGGGTCTGTCCATCTACAGGGGGAATATTCAAAAATAGCCAAAACATAGTCTGGCGACGATTGTTCAAATAGTTTCGACTATTCTCGAGAATGTTTTACTAATTTTCACCGTTCGTCCAAAATCCCCATGGTGGAGGACATGCCCAAGACTGGGGGCGGGTCGCCCAGAGGTGCGCGGTCCGGGCGGGGCGGCGCGAGGGCGTGCGCAGGACGCAGGACCGCACCTCGCGCAGCGCGGAGCGCGAGGCGGTGCTGTTCCGAGCGCGGAGGGCACCGCCGGCAGGCGGCCACAGGCCCACGTCGGGTGCAGATCTTGGTGGATGTGGTGGCCCGACCTGGCCGGGGACCCAGCGTCCGCAGGTATCCGGGCCCAGCCTGAGGCCACACCAGAGAGGACGAAACGATACCGATGCCGCTGCTCGTCCTGGAGAGCCCTCATCATCACCACGGCTTGGTTCTCGTCGAAATGCTTTGTCAGAGTGCACCCCAGAAGAGTTCTGGGGATTGGCGTCATCGGTAGCTCGGTGCCCCCCCAACACCGGTTCGTATATCCCCCGTCCTCCCCGCTCCCTCACTCAGACCTTCCTCCTTCTTCCCCTTCACCTTCCGCCTTGCTCCTCGTCCTTCCTGCCCCCTCCTGTCTCCGCCTCCTCCTCCTCTAGGTGTACCTTTTCCTGCACGTCCACTTCGGCACCGCCTGATCCCTGGGCTTCGCCCTCTCCTGACCGCGTGAGGCCCCGCCTTCTTCCGCCCTTTCTCTGCTAATTAAAGCTGTGCGCGTCCCGCTTAGCTTTCAGCGGAAGAGGTTCGCTCTCGCCCTGCAGATCAAAAGTCTCCTCCTCCTCTCTCCCCCTCCTCCTCCTCCTCCTCCTCCTCCTCCTCCTCCTCCTCGTCCTCCTCCTCCTCCTCGTCCTCCTCCTCCTCTATCCCGTTTCCTTAGAAAGAAGTCCTCGTGCCCGTCTGGTGGAGACTGGGCAGGGGCGGGCTCGACTGGGTGGATGCAGGGAGGCGCCTCCGCCGGCAGTCGCCAGTCGCCCCGCGCGCCTTTTGAATTTATCGAGTCTAATGTTCGCTGTATTCTGCTAACGCTTAGTGTTCACGCTCTGCGAGAGACCGCCGTTCGAAGGGAGCGGGCGGCCGCTTCCCAATGCCACGCCCCCTACTCCCCCGCCAACCCCCACCCCAAGAGCCAGGAGGAGAGGAGGAGGAGGGGGACAAACGAGGAGGAGAGAAGGAGGAGGGCAGAACGAGGAGTAGGAGGAGGAGAGAAGGAGGAGGAGAGAACGAGGAGGAGAGAGGACGAGGAGGAGAGAAGGAGGAGGAGGAGGAGAAGAGAGAGGACTAGGGAGGAGGCGTGGGGGCATCGCGCGCGGCCTGTCGACACGTCGTTCGAAGAAGCTTTGCTTACTGCGCCATTCGATCCTCTATTCGATGTGCCTTTGCCCTAGTGAGGGGAGAGCCCGAACGCTTAGCCCGCTCGCCACAACGGGTATGGTGATGACGACGACGACGACGACGACGACGACGACGACGACGGCGGCGGCGACGACGACGAAGACGACTACGACAGCGACGACGACAATGATAATGGTGGTGCTGATGATGGCGATGCTGATGATGCTGCTGATGATGACGATCATGATGATCATGATACAGATAATGCTGCTGATGATGCTGATTAGGATTATGGTTATGATGATACGGATGATTATGATGATGCTGATGCTGATGCTAACGGTGATGTTGGCGATGCTGATGCTGATGCTGATGCTGATGCTGATGCTGATGCGACTGCTGCTGATGATGATGATGATGATGATGATGGTGGTGGTGATGGTGGTGGTTGTGGTGATGATGGTGGTTGTGGTGATGCTGATGATGATGATGATGGTGGTGGTGATGCTGATGATGATGGTGGTGGTGGTGATAGCGGTGGTGATGATGATGGTGATGATGGCAATGATGGTGGTGATGATGATGGTGGTGATGGCGATGGTGGCGGTGGTGATGATGTTGGTGGTGGTTGTTATTCTGATGAGCATGATGGTGAACACTATGGTACAGCTGGTGATGACGATGCTGATGCTGATGCTGATGATGATGCTGCTGATTATGATTATGATGATGATGGCGATTTTGATGATGATGAGTATGCTGAAGCTGGTGATGCTGATGATGATGATGATTATGATGGTGATTATGCTGATGCTGGTGTTGATGCTGATGATGCTGATGATGCTGATGATGCTGATGCTGGTGGTGGTGGTGGTGATGAGGATGGTGATGCTGATGCTGATGCTGCTGATGATGCTGATGATGATGGTGCTGATTATAGTAAGATGGTATGATGGCATGATGATGTTGATGATGATGATGCTGCTGCTGCTGATGATGATGATGATGATGATGATGATGATGATGATGATGATGCTGATGACCATGTGGAGGAGGAGGAGGAGGAGTCCCTCCTGACCTCGTTGGTGTTGGCTGGGGTTGGGCTAACCAGCAGCGGACAACGCGGACAAGGGCCTACTGCGAAAGCGACAGGACGCGGACAAGGAGGAAGGAGGAGGAAGAGGAGGGGCAGGAGGACGTTGATGAGGAGGAGGAGGAGGAGGAGGAGTGAGACCACACTCGAGCATTCGAACTTCCATGAAGGCTCAGTGTCAGTCTGTTTAGACAAAGACTGTAGCGATGGGAGGCACGTGCCTGCAACAGCTGTACTGATCTATGCACTGGCGGATCATCATTCGCTGGATCTTTGTTAGAGCGCAGCCTGTAGGTAAGCAGGGTACCGACATTGTGAGATCAGCAGTTCTAGGCCCTCAAGCAAGCGAGGTCAGAACACATAGACCGCTAGCGAGAAACGGGTCCTCTGAGATGGCGTCAAGAATGCAATAGGGAGGGCATTTGTCAGAAGGCCTTCTAGTGCACGATGACAGCCCAGCTTCCCACAAAGAGGGGACGTGAGCACTGGGACCACAGAGGACACGTAAGTACAAGATGTTACAGAGCAGGGCAGCAAGGTGGAAGCCAAACGGGGACAGCCAGCAGAAAGCGGTTGCATTGGGGCGACCCATGCCGCGGGAGTTTGTTGAGAGACAGCACATGCAGCAATATGCGATTCAAGTAGATGGTTCAAGCCAGAATGGTTGGAATGTAGCTCGTACCATAGCTCGCGAGCTGATTTGGTGACCTCATGTATTCGTGCACTGGATGGGTATCCAGGGGTGTCGGGGAGGCGAGCAAAAAATACAGGGAAAGCAGGTGGGGGCGACCAACAAATGGTGGCGACCCACGACAAGGGAGCCTGACAAGCGTAGATACAGGCCATGAGACAACCGACCCTTCCAGCGGGGGACGACCGCCTGCGAAGTACAGCGAATGATTGCTTCAGGATGCCCTCGGCGCCACCAGATGTCGCGCATGGATATGGCCTGTTGCACGGTGTGTGCCTGCGGGCAGAGCATGACCGCAAGGCCAGTGGCTATCATCTTCGTGAGGGACGCCTCGGAGAAGATCTTGTGTGGCACGTTGGACTTCTTCACGGGGTCGGCGGACTGCACGGACGCCAAGACCCGTCGGGACAATCAGCGCCTCGGAGGGGTTGCACATGGGCGAAGGTCACCATGACGGAGCGCTCAAGGCTCTGCGCCAGTAACTGCGCTTGCCCTCACCAGCGGAGTGAGTGGCTGGCGGCTGTCGCCAGAGGCTGGCCCTCAGCTGCCGGACTACCGTGCCTGCCCATCACGAACGGGCGGTCGGCGTCGGCGTCGGGCGCGGGCGCAATGCACATGACCAGGACTTCCAGCGGCGAGAAGCTACTGGAGGAGGAAAGCGGTGCTCGAGGCTGAGCTTCGCCGTCGCCTCGGCCATGTGTTCCGTACGCACCCCGTGGATGCCGACATGTATGCGACGACAGTATGTCCCGCGTCGGACCCCTTCACTGCAGGATGCGCGCGCGCTGGGGCCATGGGGTACAACCTCCCACTGGCGATGCAGTACATGCCCGTGGTCGTGGACACGAGCACGGACGCGAGGCCGAAGTTCACCTACCAGTCGCGGCTACGCGTGCGGGCTTGGCCCCGGCCCGCTGTGGTAGCGCGCATGGGCCCGAGCCGAGAGGCCGAGTCGTGCCGAAAGGGGTTCAAGACGGTTGCGGCTGCAGCTTGGGCCTGGAGAAGGGAGAGAGGAGGGAGGACGACGACCAGGGGAAAGGGCCGACCCCATCCACTTTGCGGGATGGGGAGGAGATGTTGTTTTCTATGTTGTGGGCGAATTGTGACACCACCTTGATAGTCCAGGGGGTTACCAGTCGTCCGCCAGGTGTGGGGAGGCCCTTCAGCCCAGGGAGGGGGAGGCGGCATGTAGCCTGGGGGTCAGGGGTCCTTCAGTTCGGGGGGGGGGATGCTGTAGTCTGGAGAGGGGAGGAACCCTGCAGACGTCTGGGGGGTGGTCCTGTAGTCCGGGGGGTCGTAGAGCTAGGTTGAGTTCGCGGCGGAAGCGTTTTCGAAAGCGCGAGTAGGGTATGGGATGGGAGAGAAGTAAGGTGGAGGAGGCGGAGGAGGTGGAGTAGGACAGGGAGGAGGAGGAGGAGGAGGAGGAGGAGGAGGAGGAGGAGGAGGAGGAGGAGGAGGAGGAGGGAGGAGGAGGAGAGGAGGAGGAGGAGAGGAGGAGGAAGGAGGAGGAGGAGGAGGAGGAGGAGGAGGAAGAGGAGGAGGAGGAGGAGGAGGAGGAGGACTGGACTGGACTGGACTGGACTCTGAGGCTCATGGTCAGCCTACCCCACAGATATAATGGCAATCAAGCACTATGCAAGAGAGACACAACACATCAACAAAAAAAGAAGGTGGGGCCCCTATCCCACCGCGCCTGGTCCGCACCCTGCAGCACTGCATAGGAGGGAGTGCGCTCGTAGCGCCTGCCTCTCACACTCCGTGGGGAGAGGAGGCGCACACGCATCAGCAGAAGAGAAGACGCCTCCTGCTGGAAGCGAGCGTCGAACAGCTCGACGGAAACGTGCTTGATCCCGCCGAGCCTGGATCTGGCGTCGGAGCTCGTCACTGAGCTCCACACGGGCGGGAGGGGGGGGAGGAGGAGGAGGAGGAGGGGGTTGGGGATCCCACGGGACACCAGCCGCCTCTCGAGACTGGAGCATGCCTTCCTCCGCCCACGGGTCCTCCTCCTCCACAGGCCAGGGTTCAGGCTCCACAGCCACACCCCCAGCCGAACCAACATCTGGAGCCTGCTGAGGTCTCGCCAGTGGGGGAGGGGCACCACACTCAAGGGGGCGGTCGAAACGGGTGTCCCGGGGCCCCTTCGATCTGAAACCAGCAAAATCGAGAGCTATATCAGCCTGACCTTCCGCGGTGTCTGCAGCATATAAATCGAGAGCCTGAAAGAAGGCACTCAGCTCGTCAGGAAGGTCACTAGAATCTAGATCATCGGGATCACATAAATCGAAAGCCTCTTCCACATATTGGGCAACAGCTCTGGCCATGGCAGCGCATAGGTCCTGAGGGTACCTTTTCTTGGGAGCCGTACGCCATTTTCCTGTGGTCGGGTCAATGCCGAGGAGGGTGGTGTGGGTCTTCTTCGGGTGTGGGCACCTTCCCCTTTTTCCTTGACTCAGAATATCCTCCACGAGGGAACCCAACCGAATACAAAGAAACGTCGTCGGGGCCTTGCTCACTTGGCCGAAAACACATTGGTCGAATGAGACCATGCGAGAGGGGGGAGCAGCACTCAGAGCACACGACGTGGCAGACTGCCACGAATTGGGCGCCTTTTCTTCCCAGTGAGCAACCTCAGGGTGCTCTTTCAGTGCACAAGCTCCTACCTCCAGGCAGGTCAGCATCAACTGGTGCTGGCTGAGCAGGAGCTGAGAGCCGATGGAGAGCTGTTGATGCTGACGGAGACTGGCATCAGGCCTACCCCAGCGATGTTTGAGATTACGGAGGGGAGCAGGTGGACGATATCGGTCAGCAACTCTGAGCTCCTGCCACCTCGCTGCTGACCATGTCTCGCAGGGAGGACCGCCAATCAAACCTATAGCCCGACCTGTTCTCAAAAGCTGGTCCCATTTTGAAACAATGTCGGCCCTGGTCAAGTCACCACTCACGGCGTCACAGGCCACATCACACGATATGATGATGATAGTCACCGGGCCCGAAACCAAAACTCTCTCAAGCTCGTCCTGAACATCTCCAGCTCGTCTAGCTCCTGAGAACAGGTGAAGAAAAGCAAGTACAGCATATTGCAGCGGCCGAGGACAATGCTCGGCAGAAGGGCCAGCATACGCAAGCGGTTCAAACTGATGTTCATCTTCTGGCATGGCCTCATGACGGGGGTCCATTTCACGGGTCTCAAAGAGGGGCTCAGGTACATCTTCGAACTGGTAGGCCATGGAGCGGATAACTTCCCAGGCATCCCGATACGGTAAAAACGAAAGCTGAGGAACGTTACGAGGCCCAGGAACACGATATGCAGGAAGCCAGGCCCCCCTTCTCATAGCCCCTTTCTTCCGAGCAGCTTTCCTGTCAGAGGCCTCCTGGGCCCGAACCATCTCCAGAACCTCAGGAGCATCAGGGACCATATGGGAGAGGACCGTGATGTAGCAATTCGGGTGCCCATACGCAAGGTGATCAATACAGAGCTCAACCGTGCTGAACCGAACTAGACAGACGGAACAAGTAGGGCTGTGAACATATCTGGCAGCGACCGAGCGCTGCTGGTAATGGAGCCGAGCAATATGCATCTTCACCGCAGCACGTTTGGCCGACTCGAACTCACAGAAAGGACAGCGATGCACAGCAGGCACAGGTGCCGGCGTCAGAGATAGATCTGGTGGCACACCAATACGCGCAGCATGCTGAAAAAATATCTGCGTGCGAGCTCGAGCGTCTTCAATACGGCAAGCCCAACGGATGTGTGCCTCAACCCCAGATCGAACCAGGTTAGCCCAGTGCTGTCCACGCCCAAGAATCTCCTTCTCCCAAGCTCCGAACTCCGAGAACGGACTAGGAAATTCACGTAGCCTGGAAACCCGAGTGCGAAGCCACCTCAAATCATCCAAGACAAGGTTGAACCAGGAGTGCTTGGGTTCCGCAGTGGCCCTGATAAGCCCAAAGAGAGCCCTAGGAGCATACTTATAGAGCCGACTGAGATAACGGAGACGATGCCATCTTAGCAGAATATCCACATCACATCTCATGACAGTAGCAAGCACGTCCGTATCGGGAACAGCCTCCTGATCATATGCTGGTCGCCCAATAGCAGACCGATAAATCCGCACGATACCAGCACGGTACCGATTGAACTGCGCCGTCGTCGGCTGTGGCCACGTTGCAGCATTGTACAGCCGGCCAGACATGATCAGCACATCTGCAAGCTGTAGCTTATGCTGACGAGACAGCTGCTGGTTGCGAAAGACCACCTGCCGAAGGGCCTGAAGCGACGACGCCGTAGACGACGCGCGGTAGGCCAGCTCCGGGGCCAGGTCCTGCTTGTCAGAAATCATCCCTCCCAAAATGCTTGTACGTGTGGACCGCTTCCAGAGTAAGCCCCTTGGGAAACGTTCCAGTCGGCGGGATAGAAACCTTACCCTCCTCCTCGATCCAGAACTGCTTTCGGGCCGTAACAGACCCAGGGCCTCTGAAGGTGACCATGAGGGCGCTCTTAGTGGGGCCCACGCTAAGCTTGAGGCCCAGCGGGGTGAAGGAGTCAGCAACAATAGCCATAAGAGCGCGAGTGCGAGCAAAAATAGCACAAGCAGGCCCCCAAGCATTGAACAGACTGTCGTCGCTGTACTCTACATCGTTAGCCGAAACCTGGGCATCACATTGAGCGAGGGGGTCGAGAGTCCTGGACGACGGCACGTTAAACTCCTTGTGTAGTCTTTCACTCTGGATCAGCTCCTGGGTGCGACGAATACTCCTGGACACGATGAAGAGGAAGAGTTGCGCAGCTAGAGTATTGCCTGGCCTGGTGCCAGTGGTCATGATCGCGACAGAGCCTGACCCTTGGGTAGTAGCCCAGGTGCCCGTTAACGTCTCAGAGAGAACACGTTGCAAATGGGCAGGAACCTCCAGCTCCTCAAATAACGGCGGCCGCGCAAGTTCGGCAGCCAGCAGGTCCATGCAAGATGGCGGAAGACCAGAGGCATGCAGCAGCTGAGCAATACGCTCATCAGAAATCGTATCCTCCCCCTCGAACCGAATGGGAATTTCACGAATAGCATGATGGAAAGCGGCCTCCAGGTCCACGAAAAGCGTCGACATCGACTCCGATCGGATACGCGAGTCCTCCTGCATCAATCGAACCATGTGCGCCGCAAAGTCCGTGCCACGCCCTCTGATACCTCCACACTGTGACTCAGGGGCAAAATCATCTAGAAAAGGCTGACGACGTCCTGCAACAAGGGCATGAGCACCTTACCTACCTGCGGACCTATGGCCACAGACCTGCTAGACACACACTTGTTAGGCGCACCCCGACCCTTGCACAAGTCAGCTAGCCTCGAGCTTTTCCATTGTAGAGGCTCATGTAGACACAGCATGTACTTCATCACTCGGGGGAAGTAGAGTCGTGCACATTCCTTCGCACATGTCTTGAGTAGAGCCCCTGGAACACAATCAAGACCGTTGGCACAGGCACTGGAGGTCTTCAGCATCTGCTGTTCAAACATGGCAAGTGTCGGTAAACTCTGGGCAGCAGACAGGTCCAGTGAAGCAAGCGGCGCACGTGATTCTCCTACGAACTGCAGCAGATCGTGGGCAGGTATCCGAAAGCCAAGCTCCTGTTCGGCAAAGTGTTCCAGCCATCGCTCGCGGCAGGCCGTGGGCGTCAGGGCTGGCGTCTCATCCTTCAAGAGGACCTGAGCTGACTGACTAGCGGGCCTCTTCTTCGTAGAACCTATACCCAAGGATCTAAGCTGCCCGAACGCTTTCCTGAACTCCTTCTGAAGAAACGAGCTAGAGATATCCCTAGACACCTGCTCCATATTGTCAGCCCTGTCCATGTCACGCGACCAGCTAATGAGCCGCGAAGTCAGAAAGGTAATGTTGCTAGACATGGCCTTCATCAGCCCACACCAGCGTCTATACAAGCCCAGCTGCTCCCGAGGACAAGGTAAATCACTGTTGACCGAGGGGAGGCGAGCGAAAGAAATACACATGGTGATCAGGAGTTCCCAGTCAGGTATCCTCGCAAAGCGCTGACCTTCAGGTAGGTGGCACCTGGCAGCACTTTGAAGCACCTGAAGATGTTCATGATAGTCCTCTAAGAGCCTCCAGAGTTGCTGACGGAATCGCAGACCATTGATCTGGTTGGACCCACTGCGGATCCTAAGACGCCCCCATATCCCCATGTGCTCAAGGTGTCCCATAGAAGCCCAAGTTTGGAAGACAACCTGCAGGAGGACCTTCGGGGCCTTTCGCTGCCAACCACGGTGAAGGGCACGAAGATATTTACGTAACTCTATGAGTTCAAGGGTCCTTTCACTAACCCAGTCCTGCCGGTGGGGGTCCTCGGGGATCAGGTGTTCCATGGCAAAGGCAACGAGGTGGGCATCCACGCGTGCACACTGCGCCGTCGCTGATTCATTCCAGTCAGGCGCTTGAAACTGAGCCGCATGCCGAGCAAATGCCTCTTCGGATCGCTGGATCACGGAGACGCTCTGGCTGAACTCGCAGCAGCGGCCACTTGCACTGAGACTGCGCAAGAGAGCCAGACGGCACACCAACTTCAACAAAGGTAGGGCTGTGGTCCTCCACAGCGTTGGCGAGGCCGACCGTTCGATCAACTCGTGCACACGACACTAGCGAGAACCATTCTTGGGGAAGTAATACATAGTCCAACCTCTTACAGGTCTTACCAAAGGTGTGGACATGTGCATTGCGTGTGTCGTCGATCGGGGCAGGCAGGAAGGCAGAGGGAGCAACCACTTGAAACCTATGGCACAAGCTTCGCATACACTTACCCGAGAAATTCTCCTCCACAGCCTCCACATCCCCAATCTGTGCCGAGCAGTGGGAGCCAACTTCAGCATTAGCGTCCAACCTGAATACAGGCTGCACTCCTGGTACTAGGTACTGGCTCACTAACCTCTGCGTATCAATCCACCACTTCTCAACTGAACAAACATCCTTCCGAGCACAGTGTGGGGCATGAGCAGCGACAAGCAGTAGATGCAGGCCAGGCACATGAAAACGCAATAAGAGCCGACTCGTATCAACATAAAGCTGGGCAGCGTGATGTCGGCCAGGCTTGACACCTTTCACAGGCAACTCACAGTTAATCCAGATAACTACTCCATCAGCACCGTTCTCAGCACACTTGGAGTGGTACATCATGTAGTCCCCGACCCTCTTAGGCAAAGCCGACTGTAATCGAGTCTCCAGGACCCCTAGGAAGTGATATTTGGCAGCAGAAAGCTGACGAGCAAGGGCCGTGATTCTCCCAGGGGCATCCAGGCCGATAACCTTCAAGAGACGAGCACCTTGGGGGGCTCTCCGTTGGGACCCTTTATACTTGCTGTTACCTTGGAGCGTTAAGACATTAGCCACCCCAAACTTGCACTGCTCAATCTTGTTCGAGGGGGCCTCATCAAGGATGGTCTGGACCCCGATAACCTCCTGGACCTGGAAACCCTCCGAGAGCACCTCACCGACCCGCAAGGTGTTAGTACCTATGATGTTCGGATGGTCCGCGGAGCGGTCGGAATACATCCAAGCCCAAGCTAGAGCAGAGGAGTCAAAGAGCAGAGATGCAAAGGGCATATACTCCATGCCCGGCAGCAGTCCCATACCTGTGAGACGTGCCAGAGTATCTGCGAGCTCGTTATATCCTTCCCCTTGGTGGCTATGCACATGTTGCCCCTGGATGGTACAGGTAGCAGCAAGAAACTGGACCAGGGACCGAAGAAACATTAAACCAGAGTTGGTGACCTCGAAGGTTTGGGCGCCCATCAAAACTCCGAGCGTCCGCATAGAGTCGAGTCGAAGCACAACTGGTATTGTCCCCAGGCCAGCCTGGGCAATCCATGCCAATGCCCATGCAGCAGCAAGAATCTCAGCAGTGTCAGAGTGGTAGGAAGACGGGAAGAGATCCATCACATTTTCTGGGACCAGATCAGATATATATCCTCGAAGGGCCCTGGAACCATCAAAGTATTCATAGATAATCACCGCAGCCGACGCAGGAACAAACGATATGTCAGATCCATCGGCTCCTCCAGTGCCATCGGTATAGACGAGGACACGGGTGGGGGGAAGGAGGGGGAGGAACGGCACATGCTGCTGCAGCACCGCGGAGGTAGCTGGATGCAGGTAGGCTGACAGAGCCTCCTCACACAGCTGATGCACTGAAAAAGGCCAGGGCTGACGGAGCTGCTCGACAGCAGCAGGCACAGAATGAAAAGGGAAGTCGCGGCTACTCATGGGCGGCCGCTGGTCAGAGGGGCCTCTCTCGTCGGGGGGGGGGTCAGCCCGATGGGGGTCCACTCGGCGAGCAGCGGCCGCTAGGCGTTTCCCGTCGTCACACCACGAGGAGCCGAGCGTGACTGGGAGCGATGGGCTGCCCTCCCGCGGCTGGCCGCACGGCTGGGCGAGCGCCGCGGCGAGCGCGAGCCAGCCTCTGCGCGGCCCGCACGTGCCTCGGGCTCCTCGGCAGCAGGCGTCGCTGGAGCCGCACGCGCTGCAGCTGCCCCAGCAGCCTCGGTGACCGTGCGGCCAGGCGGCTGCCCCTGCACCCCTGGAGCTCCGCCCATGCCGTCCACGGGGGCCGTTGCCGACGTCCTGCCCGCCGCCTCGGGAGCCCCAGCCGGCCCCGTCGAGAAGGTCACGTGGGCGGTCGGCACGGGGATGTTCTGACCTCCTCCAGCCGACAACTGCATCTGGTGGATGAGGGACTGGAAGCCCTGCAGCTGGGCCATCATCGCCGAGATCTGCGTCTGGTGGGCGGCCAACGCTCCGATCGTGGACATGGGAGCACCAGCAGGGACTGCACCAGCCACACCACCTGCCACACCCACCGGCGCAGCTCCAGCAGCAGGCGTCGCTGCGGGAGCGGGCTCGGCAGCCCTCCTGGCAGCCTCCTTGGCAGCCTCGTTCTCGGACTGGATCAGGGTCTTCAGCTCGGCAATCGTCTTGGTCATGTGTTCGAGGTCGCGCTTGGCCAGGTCGACGTCCATGGTGGCCTGCTTCACCTGTGTCTGCAAGTCTTCCAGCACGTCGTTCGCCTTCTGCAGGCGCTTCTCGGCGCGCTCGAAGGCCTCCTCCTGCTTCTGGAGTTGGGCCTTCACTCCTCTCGCGCAGAACAGCATCGTCAGCGTGGTCGCGAACTCGAGCACGGCATCGTCGTAGTCCTCGCCCGCGTCGTAGCGGTCGAGGATGATAGCATTCAGAGCCTCCAGCCTGGCTGAGGCCTTCTCCTTGTAGTTCTCCACCTCGGCGTCTGTCGCCTGAGGACCAGGCGGCGTCCTCCACCTGGGGTGCCCACGAGCCACCTGCGGCAGCGCGGGTCGGATGTGCAAGATCTCCTTCGCCGAGCGGTACTCGTCGGAGGCCTTGTTTTCGTCCTCGTCCTTGGCCTTGTCCTTGGTAGCAGAACCTCCTGCGGCCGACGGCGGCGCATCTCGCAGTGCGGGAGGCTTGCCAGCGGACTTGTCCCTGCCCTTGCCCCTGCCCTTGCCCCGCGTCCCATCCTGCGACGGGGGGGCACTGCCAGAGCGCCTCGGCTGGCGGCGCCACGGCGGGGCATCGGGCTTGGGCGAACCACACTGGCGACAATCCACACGCTCGTGCCAGTTCTTGCAGGAACAGGTAGAACAGGGCCATGGAGAAGAAGGCGGCGCCCATGTGACGGACGGGGCAGCCTTGGTCATGTCGACGCGTCGTCCTTGTTGACGACTGTGGTGACGTTGTAGAAGTCGTCGCGCCGCCTCCAGGCGGAGGAGGACGCGAGCACGTGAGCGGTCCGCTCGGGCACGCCTGTGCCACGCAGGCTCTGAGGCCCTGCCTGCGTGACGTTGGCGGCCAGCACGGCCGCGGGGCAGCGCTATGGCGGCTGCGAACAAGCGGCGCGTATGGCAGCAGTCCCAGAGGTGAGGGGCGCGGCTACCTGGTAGCCTCCCAGGGCCCCTCGAGCCGGGACGGCGGCTAGGAGGAGGAGGAGGAGGAGGAGGAGGAGGAGGAGGAGGAGGAGGAGGAGGAGGAGGAGGAGGAGGAGGAGGAGGAGGAGGGGGGAGTAGGGGGAAGAGGGAGGCGGATGGCGGAGGGGAGCAGACGGAAGAGGGGGAAAGTTCGAGGTGCTCCCGCCTGCCGCCCCTGCGCCAGCGGGGGCACGAGGCTGCGCTGGGGTTTTCTGCGGCCCCGCCGCTCGGGCCGGACCGCCACGTGGTCCCCCGTCTCAAGAACGCGCTAGGTACTTCCATCAGTAGGCCCAACGATAATCAGGCAGGATCGGAGCCCCGCCGCGGTCCCAGACTTCCACCCTTGCGCCGCGCAGAGGACACCACGACGGCCACGGGCTTCGAGAGGCCCGGTTTCGGGCCCCGGGCCCATCAGGAAGTGCCTTAGCCACCAGAGCCGTGCAGCTCCCGAGGCACACCCTGGGTGTTGTATGTTGTGTGATATGGAAGAAAGTCGTCGCGCGCGAATTCCACCATCAGGAAGTTGCGCCCGCGACGGAGGGTGCCGTCCACGGGGGCGGGGGCGAGAGGCCACCTGGGGGGCCGCGTCGTGAGCAAGACCGCGGCCAGCGGGTGCCGGGCTGGACGGCTCGTGCGGGGGCAGGGGCCAGGGCCCGCGCCACCGTGGCAGGACCCCGCCAGCCAAGGGGCCGCCGAGCGGGTGGAGGGTTTCTCCGAAGGGCTTAGGCGACCCGTCCTCCTCCTCCTCCTCCCTCCTCCTCCTCCTCCTCCTCCTCCTCCTCCTCCTCCTCCTCCTCCTCCTCCCTCCATCTCCTCCTGCCACTCCCCCTCCTCCTGCCCCTCCCCCTCCTCAACCTTCTCCTCCTCCTCCTCTCCCTCCTCGGGTCGCCCACGACCCCGGGGGAAACCGTGCACGAGCGGGCACGCTGCTCCCCCGCCCCGCTTCCGCCCGCCGCTGGCCGTGTGTCGAGGGACGAGCTGCGATGGCCCTGGACAAGATGCCGCGGCATCTTGGTCATGGGCCATGCCTGCCGTCGCCGACTCGCGATCATGATCCACGAATGGGCGCCGACCAAGATGGACGCTGACCGAGATCGACACGACGTTTCCGCGGTCAGTCTTGGGCATGATCCCCGTTTCCTTCCCGTCCAGTGCGCCCCCCGCTCTGGAGCAGTCTCGGGGGGCATGTTCGGGGATTTGCATGGGTGGCGCCTGGGCGCCCCTGGGGGAACTATATTTGTCCACGTTGGCGCCGCCCGCATTGGGCCGTCTGGCGGGTATGCAGGGCTGTCGTGGAGTCGCTTGTGCGGTTATTCGGGCCCAGTGGGGGTCCCGACGGCTGGGGTTTTGCGGGAGGGGCTCTAATCCTGCCGCCGCGTCGATGCGCGTCAGGCAGCGCCTAGATTGCTCCCTGGCCGCGTCTCCGCAGCCAGTAGCAGAGCGTGTGCTCTCTGCTGCAGCCGCTGGACGGATACACCGATAATACACTGGCATGCGGCCGCAGTCATTTCTCGACGCACGACTGAGCGACGGAAGGAAGCGGGGTCGATTGCGTGGACATTCGCGCGTGATTTGTCCGCGTCAGGTTGCGCGTAAGCGCCCTCGTTTCCAATGAAGCATGCCGCGCCGGCGGCCCGCAGAAGCCACCGCGTGAGGTCGCTATGTCTCCTTGCGTAAGACACGTTTCTTTTTGTCGCTCAAATGTTGGGAAGAGAAGCGAGAGGAGGTCCATCGGGGGAAGGTTGTGGGGCACTGTTTGCCCCCGCACTTGGGGTGGGCCGCGGGCGCGCGGCGGTGGACGGCGCCCTCTTCGTCCGAAGCGTTGTCCAGCTCCCGATGAGCGCCCATGATGATGGATCGGTGGCGAGCGAGGGGGTGGAAGTGAAAAGGAAAAGGCCTTCTCAAAAGGGGGCGGGGCTTCTCAGAAGCCCTCGGGCTTTCTGAGAGGTTTTCGGTGTCTTTGGGGAAGGCTCAGAAGACTTCTAAGAAGGCCGGAGGACTTCCGAGCCTTCTGAGAAGGCCCGCCCTTTCTCACTCCCCCCCCGGGCTCGCCGCCAAGTGAAAGCGGACGGAGGCGCGCGGAACAGGCGGGTAGATGGAGGAGGAGGAGGAGGAGGAGGAGGAGGGCAGAGACGGAGCTCTTCGGCCGAAGCGCGGTCCAGTTCTTGGTGAGGATGGGGGCATCGACGCCGATGATAATAAATGCGGACGGAGGCACGCACAATAGGGGTGTAGATGGAGGATAGACAGGAGAGACAAAGTGCGGTGAGCCGAGCGACTCGACCAGCCTGTTGCCAATGACGTTCGCGAATGCGACAATGGTGTATGTCCGACCGTGGCATTTCTTCGCATGATGGAATTCAAGAACTCGAGGCGTGTGAATATGCTGCATTTGAAATTCGCTGTCTAGTGCACGTCCCATTTAGGGGGCGCCGAGAGTTTGTTTTTCCCCCCAGGGCGCTGCATCCTGTCGCATGCTCGGCTGTCTCAGTGGGCACCCCGAGTCGCGACGGGTGCATGGCAAATCACCTTTGAACCCCTGACGCAGAAGTCTTTACAAACGCAGCCGGCCGGTGTCGTGCAGATGGCTGTTGCCGTCCCGCCGCCTCCTTCAAAATTTCCGCCATCACCACCCCGTCCTCCGCATTTCTTCCTCCTTCGCCTCTGCCCTCATGCATCCGTCCTGCCCTCTCTTCCCCCCGCCTTCATCACTCAGCCCGTCCTCCGCCATCACCAGGCGCGGGCCTGTCTACCCATCTGCCTCGGGGCAGCTTCTCGCCTGGCCCCCTAAGATGCGTCCGCGCGCCCCTGAGCAGCACCACGCCCTCCCCCCGCCCTCTCCCCAGCCAGAGGTGTCAGGTCCTCTCCCGCCTAGCCTCGGATACCCGTCGGTCGTTGAAAGCAGGTATTTCTTGATGCCCAGATCCCAATCTACTTTGGGCGCCTACCAACTTCATCAGTCGAGCGGCTTTCTTTCTTCCCTCCCCTCCGGGGAGCGGGCGGAGGCCCAGTCTACTTCCAACGCTTTCCCTCTTCTTCCGACCGACGGGCAAGCCCGGAGGATGCTCCGCATCGGCGGCTCGGTCGCTCACAGAGGTGTCAGGGCTTGATGGGCCCAGTTTCCACCACCACTACCATAGGTAAGAGGGGCAGACGGGAGGATGGGGACGTCCTCCTCCTCCTCCTCCTCCTCCTCCTCCTCCTCCTCCTCCTCCTCCTCCTCCTCCCTCTCCTACCGATGGTGATGGTGGAAAATCAGCCCATTAGGGCTCCATGCGCGCATGCGGGTCGGGCGACGGGGCCGCCCCCGACGCGTACGCCGGCGGGGCGGCTCGCGCTCTCGGCCGCGGCGGGCGCGGCCGCGGCCACGAGCCGCTGCCCCGGAGGCCCAGACAGACGGGCAGCAGACGGCAGATGTGCCCTCTGAGGCCTCGGTCCCGGAGGAGGGCGGGGGAGGAGGGGGAGGCGGGAAGGGAGGGGGCGGGATCGAGCAAGGGGTGCAGGAGGAGGAGGAGGAGGAGGAAATGGGGGAGGAGGAGGGAGGAGGAGGAGGAGGAGGAGAGGAGGAGGAGGAGGAGCAGGAGGAGGAGGCGGAGGAGGAGGAGGAGGAGGAGGTGACTACTGATTCAATCAAGCCGACGTGCTCTCTGGTAGCAAATGCGCCTGGCCAGGCCTGCCGGCCGGGCGGCGGGCTTTCCCATCCCTCCCCGCACGCGGAGGCGGAGCCCACCCCGCACGCGAGACGGCCTGGCGGCCCGCGCCCTTCCGCAGCCGCCGCGGGGGGGACAGCCGAGGAGCCGTGGCGCTGGAGGGAGTCGGTGGTCACCCGGCGGGCTGGGCACCGAGGCGCTTCGGGAGCTTGGAGACGGGGTCCCATGCAGACGGGGGTCAGCCAGAGCTCCCCCGATCTTGCAGGATCCTGCAGGGCCAGGGTCGCATTGGCCCGGGCTTGGGTGCAGGATTATGCGGGATCTTGCAGGATCCTTCGCATTGACCCGGGTTTGGGTGCAGGATCTTGCAGGATCTTGCAGGATTCTTCAAGGCCTGACTGACCTGGGAGCATTTTCGGGCGGGTGGTGGTGACCTACGTTGCGGGAAAGAGTTAGATCATTATCCAGTGCGTCTTGGACTGTCTCTGAAGGGGCGCCACAAGGCCGAGGCGCACTGGATATGAATAGAATAAAAGTTGAGTCTTTAGGGGGGGGGGAAATTTATCTTATCCAGTGCGCCTCGGGTTTCTGGGGAAGGGAGCCCGACACCCTTTACTGCAGTGGATATGGGCAGAAGTACTGCCTGCAGAAATGGGGGTGAAGACAAGGGCCTTAAAGAGGCCCGTAAGGTCGTCTTTAGGGCCCCTTCTGGGCTCCGAAAGGGGCCCTGAAGGGCCCCCTTCAGGGCCCCTTTGTATGCACCCCCCACTCAGGCCACCCCCCCCCATGACCACCCGCCCGACAGCTCGGGCGTTGCGCACACTGGGGGGCGACAGATCTCGGCCACGCACCAGGTGGGTGCGGATGGGGGGGGGGACTTCTCAGGGGGATGTTGCTGCTGAGCGGGCGCTGGCCTTGTCCGTAGATGTGAGGCCCGCGCCTTCTGAGAAGCAGCCTCCTCTCAAGAAGCCTTTTTGTGCTGCGCCGCTGCAGGAGAGGGGCCTGCCACGATATGGTGTCGGGCGGATGTCTCCAGCAGGAGTCTCGAGAGAGAGCGGGCACGCACTTCTCACGGCACACGATGGGGCCCAGCCGCCCGAGTTTGTTCGAATCACGGATCCTTGTGCAGGCTCTGCGAGCTGCAAACATAAACGGCCAGCGCCGAAAGTGCCCGCAGTTTTGTGCCACGGGGCTTGCCAACGTATTGAAGATATCGTGATACCCCTCGGAAAGGGTGGAAGGGGTCGGTAACCGAGAAAGCTATGAGCAACAGAAGACATAATGTGCAACACTATGCAAGTGCCAGCACACTCCAGAGACGACGGACTGCCCAGACACCCAAGTTGGAGCACACACAAGTTTGTTTGACACCAAGTATTCATGTTGTGAAACTACAGGGTAGGGGCCAGCCACAAGAGGGGGTCGGGCGGATGCCTACAGCAGAAGTTTGGAGAGAGTGGGCACGCACTTTTCGCGAGACGATGGGGCCCAGTCGCCCGAACTTGTTCGAATCACGGATCCTTATCCAGGCTCTGCGAATTGCTCAAAACGGCCAGCGCCGAAAGTGCCCGCAGCTTTTGCCACGGAGCTTGCCAATGCATCCAACATCATGATAACGCGTCCACTGCCGTATGGAAGATATCTGGCCCCGGGGGCCTGCAGCTTGCTTCAAAGAGGGTGGGAGGGGAGGGAACCATAACACCTCAGACGAAAAAGACCACCCCCCTCATGGCTAGCCCATTCAACCCTCTTTACAGACTGATCTCATTGATGAGTGAGGGAGGAGGGGAGAGAGAGAGAGAGAGAGAGAGAGAGAGAGTGAGAGAAAGAACGAGAGAGAGGCAACAGACGGGCACAGGTTGGACAGAGTGAGATGAGAAGGCGTGCCGAACCGGCAATGGAGCGCATGCCAGAGGGTCTCACTTCGCGCCGCAATTCACGAGAGACAAATCCGAACCCTTCAACGGCGACGAAAGAAGAGTACCATGCTTGTCCCTCGCTGTTTCACGCATAAGATCACCTGCGTCGTGCTCGAGCGCGTTGCAAGCTCAGCGGCTTAACCCAAGGGCTCACTGTTCTCACTGTTGGCCTGCTGCACGGTATCGTAGACCAAGACCTCATCATCCTTCAGTCGCTTGGGACGCGGGGTGTGTCCACTCCGTCGGGGGCCTCCAGCGCGGACCGCAGTTGCCCCGCTGGGTCGCGCCAAGATTGGCGGCCTGCATCCATCATGTCGCTCGACAGCTATCTCCGCGCGGTAAGGGTGTGGAGCGTCGTGTGTCTGCTGAGGGCACCTGCTTTTTTGCACTCCCCCGCCCCGCGACGAAATCGGTCGCCGCGGCGTGGCGGCTCCCACGCATGGGACCCATGCGCCCCCAGGTCCAGCGCGCCGAGCAGCTTGGCCCAGGCACTCCTGACACTGCCCTGGTTCCCGGGCAGCAACAGCTCGTCGTGCGAGGTGACCCACGTCAGCACCTCGAGGATCGCTCTGCTCACTTTCATCTTGAGCTCGTCGCCCTGGCCCGAGCCCGTCGTGACCTCGCCTCGCTCGTGCCGCCCTAGGACCAGGGCGGCGCGCCCGTCAGCGTCGACGCTCACGTCACTCTTGCGTAGTTGTTCCCAGTCTTGCTCACGCAGCCAGCCTTCCAACTGTATGAGTGTGGCCGAGCCCTCGATGTTGTGTCCGCGCTCGAAGAAGGCCTTGATGATGGTGCCCATGGCATCCGTTGGGACGGGCTCGCCTTGTCCGCCAAAGCCCATGCGCTCGCAGCTTTTGGTGTGCCAAAGTGGAGGGGTGACCGCATGCATGCGAACCATGCCACTGGGGCCTTCGGTGAAGCTCCTTATGGGGCCACGATGCGTGTGAGGGGGGTGCTAAAGTGGAAGGGGAGGGGGGCGGCATGCGAATCATGCCACTTGGGCCTTCGGTGCAGCTCCCCATGGGGCCGCGAAGCGTGTGAGGGGTGTGCCAAAGTGAGGGGGGTGAGGGCTGAGAGGAGGTGGAGGAGGAGAAGAGGAAAGGAGAGAGAGCAGAGGAGTGGACGCGGGGATTGTGTCGTCAAGATGAGGACCCAACACCAACATATGGTTGGACAAAAACAATAAGTTCAAATCTGTGATAGGCTGTTCCCGTCACGAGTGGACCGCTATGGGCGCATCGACGGTTCCTTGTGCGGTTCGTTGTCCCGCCCCATCCAGCAGGTTGGTTGTTCTCACGTGTTTGCCGTTATCATGTTCCTGAAGAACATAGGGGTGGAGCCTGTGGCAGTGGCGTGTGATTGTGAGATGGTAGTTGGCACCTGGGAGAAAGGTCCCCACCAGCCTCTTGCCAGTTCAGCATACTCTGGGTTGTGGAGGCGGGCCTGTGTCGAGTCCCTTTTGTAACACAAGACCACCGCGGAACGACTTTGCAGCCACCAGTGGTGGGCTGAGGCTGGTTCCCAGGGTTGCGCCGGCCGGGCCTGGAGGCCCCGCGAGGCAACCGCGAGACCGACAGGCCAACGTAGGTGCTCGAGTTCACCCCATGCCCCAAGCCTCGCTGGATGAACTCGAGGCCAAAAAAGCTTCCCTCCGTGGTCGGGACCCTCCTTGTGTCTGGGATCGGGGGCCCTGTCCAGGATCAACGTCGTGGATGCGCGCAGGTGTAGGGCAAGGCGGCTCAAGCCCTCCCGGTGAGCTCGAACTTGCGCCAGAGCCCTCAGGAACACCACATTGTTCAGGAGTGCAAGAGATCCACCTGCGTCAGGCGAGGAATTTGAGTCAATGGAAGGAAAAAACCACACGGACCTGATATTTGGCTCTCATTAAACGGCCCTGGACGTTTACAAAATAGCCCTGCCCTATACGATTCCGTCTTTCGGTGCGTTTACTAAACGGCTTCGCGTGTTGGGGTTATTATTATGGATTTGAAGTTTCTGCCCTCTATTGAGATATGGCCACGAGGAACGATATGCGCGTTTCCTTGTGCTGATTTGCCCAGGCCTTGCTCGCCCTGCCCACGATGCGCGCCGCCTCCTTGTTTTCTCTGGACACCCCGCGCAGGAACAGGAACAGGAACACCCACTCACTCACACACACACACATGCACACTCATCATCATCATCATCATCATCATCATCATCATCATCATCATCATCATCATCACCACCACTCATTATCATCAGCATCGTCATTGTCAACACCGCGTCACCAGCACTCGTCACCATCAACACCCATCACCACTCATCAGCATCATCATCATAATCATCGTCGTCATCAGCTTCATCATCACCAACATCATCAATCGATCATTCACCATCAGGCCTGAACTTGGAGGAGGTATCAGGCGGGAGCCTCGTGTGTGAGCGAATTGTGAGGAAGTCTCAGGCGGGAGCCCCCTCTGTAAGGGGCCCGCAAATCAGGTTACGAATCCGAGGCGGGTCATACAATTCTTGTAACCGTCGTCACTTCTTGTCTATTCAGGCCTGAGTATGGAGGAAGTATCAGGCGTGAGCTTAGTATGTGAGTCAACTGTGAGGAAGCCTCAGGCGGGAGCCTGGTCCTGCGGCCACCGCCGCGAGAGCTCTTGGAGCGCGGGCCGCCAGCGTCCTTGCGGAAGGCGCTCGAGGAGTTCGACAAGAGAGTGGAGTGGTCCAGGGCGGAGGCGGAGCAGCTCGCGGCAGAGCTGAGTTTCGTGCTGCCTCCTGCCCGAGCGCGGCTGAGCCCCGCTCGAATCCCGCGGGGTTGTCCCAACGGCTTGGTCTTGCGCGCCAGCGGGTCGCGCGGTTGCCCCGACGTCCTGGCCCGCGGGGTTGTTTCAACGGCTGCGCGACACGGCAATCAGAGAGCGCGCCCGTGCTGGCCGAGGCGGTGGCGGCGCCGAGGAAAATCGACATACGCGCTCATGCAATAGCAAGGGGAAGAGGTGATGGGGCGCGAAAACAGGAGGGCGAGGATGGGGGAAACGCAGGGGGCGGGAGGAAGGCCTGCGCCAGGGCGAAAAGCAATATACGCAGAAAAGACAGTGAGGAGGCCTCACCAATCACAAATCCGACGGTGAGGGTTTTTTCTTTTTCCAGATTGGCCGAGAGGATTATCATGTGGGGCATTTCCGTCGCAGTCATTGCGGGAGCTTTCGGCGCAAAGCTCCTGGCCGAGGCCTGTTTAGGCGGTTTCGGAACAAGGCAGCCCGCAAACTCCTCAGTTTTTCGAGTGCGGGGTTTTGGACGGTCATCTAACGTTCGGAAAATCCTTCCAGCTTGTGCGATACAGGACTTCTGAAGCGCCGTTCGATGTCCACCCTTGTTTTTTTCCGCGACTTGCATAATCGGGACGCGGTGCGCCTAGGACCCAAAGGAGGTTGAGGAAAACCGGCACGCATCTTAAAAGAAGACAGGCGAAGGGTTGGTCAATCCGACCACACCGAACACATTGGGTCTGTAACTGCCACCTTGGCTGCTGTCCGCGCGGCGGGCGCGGAGGCGCAGGGTACTCCTGGAAGACCGGGTTGGCGAGATCGGGCCGCGCGCGGAGGGGTCTGTCCGACTGCACCTAGGAGTGACCCTTCGCCTGAGTGACCCTTGGTGCGGGCTCATCGGGGGCCCACCGATCGCCGGGCGTGATGCGATAGCGGTTGCTTGCGCGTTTGGATGTGGCCACTTTGCGCCCCCATGGTCCGCGCACTGAAGGTCACTCTTGCATAGGGCCACTCATTGCGTGTAGCCGCTGTGGTTCTTTTCTGCACGCTCCCCGCTCCCGCCGCGCGTGCCCTCCCAGCAGTCCTGCTGCTGCTCTTGGGCTAAGCTTGCCAGAAGCTGGGCCCGGGGGGATGGAGGGGCGCAGCTGCACCTCGGGCCTCGTGGGGCGCATTCGTTGACAAATCTGATCCTATGCATGATTGGGTCCATTCTGATGCCTGTCCGTACAACCTTGGGGCAACCGCTGCGCAAGTTACGTGGATTAGAGACCGCAGAGACACCACATCTCTTACAAGCAATGGGAACACACATCGCCTGTCTCAAAATCGGCCTCGGCACAAGAACCACAGACTGTGAAGTTCTCGATGCATTCCGGCCTCCCTTTTCTGTGTCCGCCGTGACTTCCTTGGTGATGCCGTCTAGAAGGTGTCTACTGGCTACCGACCCACTGTGCCCACGAATTTTCAGTAACCTTTTCAAGAAGGAATCAGGCTTGCAGGAATCATAGCATGTAGGAGTATTATTATGAGGATCGAGCCGTGAGCGAAAGAGGCCGAAGGGGGAAGCGTGAAAGGAGGGCTAGGGGAGGGTGGGGGAGGCGGAATACAAAAAAAGTGCAGACAGATGGCGGTGGCGGGATGATGTGGAGCAGCGGTGGGGAATGCGGAGGAGGAGCAATAATTGAGGAAGAGAAGGAGCAAGACGAGGATGAGTGACAGGAAGAGGAGGAGGATGAGGAGGAAGAGTCGGAGGAGAAGGAATGGGGGATATTGACGGAAAGCAGACCAAGGCGTTGGGTGGGGGGGTTGGAGAAGGAAGGAGACGTGCACGACAAGGGAGTAGAGGCATATTGATGGGCAGGAGTGGGGTACGGAGGAGGAGGACGTTGATGCTCATGATGATGATGATGATGATGATGATGATGATGATGATGATGATGATGATGATGACGATGATGATGATGATGCCGATTTTGATGATGCTGCTGATGCTGATGTTGATGATGTTGATGCTGATGATGCGGATGATGATGATCATGCTGATGTTGATGTTGATGCTGATGATGCTGATGATGCTGATGCTTATGATGATGATGGTGATGATGATGATTATGATGATGCTGATGCTGATGACGATGGGAGGATAATTAATGATGCTGAGGCCGATGATGCTGATGATGATGGTGATTACGATGAGGATGAGGATGAGGATGATGAGGAGGAGGAGGAGGAGGAGGAGGAGGAGGAGGAGGAGGAGGAGGAGGGGGAGGAGGAGGAGGGGGAGGCGGCGGAGCAAAAGAGTGGATGAAGGGGATACGCACAGGGAGAAGGGTGGGAGGGGGAGATGAATGAGGAGGAGTGAGGGGGGGTAGATGGGGAAGAGGGGGAGGGGGAGAAGGAGGGGAGGGCACAGAGGGAGCGGAGCGAAGTGTGGCAAGGAGGCGGAGGGGTTGAGGATGGAGCAGGGATTTATGGGGGATTCATGGGTGGAGGCGGGGGAGGACGGCGAGGAGGTGGAGCAGCACGAGGACGACCAGGCCGAAGATCAGACATCGCCGTGGCCTTCGGGCTGCCCCCCAGCCGACTGGCGCGCGCGCGCGCGCGCCACCGCGCGGCCTTCCCGGTCGGCCCCACGGAACGGGCCCGCTGGCCGGCGGCCGGTCCGCGAGACGGCGGCGCGGAGTGTTCCAGCGCGCGGCTCCGCGGTGGCAGCGCGCGCGCGAGCGGGGCGAGGGGTTACGCCAAGGGAGGGACGGGCTCCGGGTTGGACTCTACGCCTCCCAGTGAAGATCAGGGCAGATTCGGCGGCGAGCCTGGTGGGGAAGTGAGATGGGGCGGACAGGGGCGGGCCTTCTCAGAAGGCTCGGAAGTCCCCCGGCCGTCTAAGGAGTGTTCTAAGCCCCGAGGCTGGAGGGCTTCTGAGAAGCCCCGCCGCCTTCTGAGAAGACCTTCTCCTTCTCACTTACCCTCCTGGTGTGCCGCCGATAGATGGGGTCGGAGGATAGCTCCGTATCGCCGATGCATCGCCAGTGCGGCTCGATGTGGAAATTCATTTGCTCGCCGATGCAACGCCGATGTCGCCGATGCATCGGCGATGCGGCGCGATCCGCCGACACTATCCGCTTGCAAACCATCTAGGACGCCTCTAGGGACGCATCGACCCCCAATCGCGCATCTATCCCCTCGTTGCCTACCGCGCCCTGGAACGTGTGCATTTTGTCATCGAGAGCTTATCGCCGATCTGTCGGCGACGTGTGGGCGATTCCAGCTGTGGTCCCTCCTATCGTTCCCCCTCCAGCAGGGGTGGTCGACCACGCCCCCACACGTTGGGCGCCGTGGAGAGATCACGAGGGCTGGGGACGACTTTCGACTATTTTTGACTATATGCGGGCATTTGTTTTGACATGTTATATTTTCCGATCAAATCCGCCTGGGCTCGACTCGTACCCGACTCGGGCCCCCAGGCTGTCCAGAAGCGACCCGCGGCGGGAGACCTTGTCCACGGAGGTGGGTTCGAGTGGCCAGTCTGGGGGGAACCCGCGGCGTTGAACAGATCAAGTCGCCGGTGGTCTGGGACCAGGGGAGCTAGGAGAAGGAGGGATTTGCTAACATCTACCATTTCCCACTGTGCTCTGCAGATTGTTTTCCCCCTCGGGAACCTTCATCGGCGGCGAGCGAGGTGTGGAAATGAAAAGGAAAAGGCCTTCTCAGGAGGCGGCGAGACTTCCCAGACGCCCTCTCGCCTTCTGAGCAGGTTTATGTGTCTTCGGGGAAGGCTCAGAAACAAATATTGAAGGCAGGGGGACTTCCGAGCCTTCTGAGAAGGCTTTCTCCATCTCTCGGGGAAACGTGAGACTCGAGTAAGCGGGAACTCGGCTTTGCCGACGTTTTTTGACGAGCGCGTCCTGGATTTTGACGGTCTAGTTTTCGTGGATCGTTTGCAACGGGAGTTCGCGTCAAATTTCAGATTCGGTCTCGACTCGTCATTTTCATGGTGGCCCCGTCAGGCCAACCCGAGTCCCCCGTACCCCCGATTCTCACTTCTCCCCTTCGCTCGCCTTCGATATGAGGAGGTCGCGCCCAAGCGCAAATGTCGCGGTCGAGGGAGGCAGGGGGCGCGCAGCGTGCACGGCAGCGGCGACATGGGGGAGCCACCACCCACCAAACCACCCCAACCCAAGCCAGAAGGCCCCGATTTACCTTCCACTCCCAGGGGTTAAGTTCGGCAGTTCTACTACAGGAGGTCCATCGAGAAAACCAGCCGAAATGTTTGGAACATCTTCAGCAGGAAAGTCAACCTCCCCAAAATTTCCCAACACTCTCTAAGCCAAAACTTGCGAACATTTCAAAACAAATCAACAAAATCTGCAAGCCAAAACCTGGGAGCATCTTGGCCCGAAAAAACTTGAAGCCGAAACTCCAGAAACAACTTGACGCAGAGATATTTAAAACTGATTAATGATTGGACGGTCAGTGATATATACATATAACGGCGCACCGGGTCCGGGGGCCCGGGGCCGGGACCTCGACCGCAAATGTGGGCTCCGGGGGGCCCGGAGGCTCGTCGGGGCTTGCCGGAGGCCTCCCCGGTCAGACAAGACGGCCCCAGGAGCGCCCAAGACGGCCGAAGAAACTTCCAAGAGGCCTCCAAGAGGGCTCCGAGATGCTGAAGATGGCCTCCAGACGTCCAAGGACGCCCCCAAGAGGCCCCAAGAAGCCTCCAACATGCGTCCCAAGAGGGCCCCTAGACGCAAAAATTGGCCCATTCCCTTCGTAAAACGTACATTTTCCACAAAGTCGCCTTTTGGGCTTTCCGACGTTACAGGACGGCCCAAGAGGCGCCCAAGACCGCCCCAAGACGGCCCAAGAAGCTTCCAAGAGGGCCCCAGGACAGCCCAAGAGGGCCCCAAGACGGCCCAAGAGGCGCCCAAGATGGCCCAAGAGGGCCCCAAGACGGGCCCAAGAGGGGGACCACGAACCGCAAGCTCGAGCCTTCCGCCCCAAGAGGCCGCCAGGAGGCCCCCAGGAGGCCCCTCAAGAGGCCCCAGGAGACCCCAGACGTCCAAGGACGCCCCCAAGACGCCCCAAGAAGCCTCCAACATGCGTCCCAAGAGGGCCCCTAGACGCAAAAATTGGCCCATTCCCTTCGTAAAACGTACATTTTCCACAAAGTCGCCTTTTGGGCTTTCCGACGTTACAGGACGGCCCAAGAGGCGCCCAAGACCGCCCCAAGACGGCCCAAGAAGCTTCCAAGAGGGCCCCAGGACAGCCCAAGAGGGCCCCAAGACGGCCCAAGAGGCGCCCAAGATGGCCCAAGAGGGCCCCAAGACGGGCCCAAGAGGGGGCCCAGAGGGGGACCACGAACCGCAAGCTCGAGCCTTCCGCCCGAAGAGGCCGCCAGGAGGCCCCCAGGAGGCCCCTCAAGAGGCCCCAGGAGACCCCAGACGTCCAAGGACGCCCCCAAGACGCCCCAAGAAGCCTCCAACATGCGTCCCAAGAGGGCCCCTAGACGCAAAAATTGACCCATTCCCTTCGTAAAACGTACATTTTCCACAAAGTCGCCTTTTGGGCTTTCCGACGTTACAGGACGGCCCAAGAGGCGCCCAAGACCGCCCTAAGACGGCCCAAGAAGCTTCCAAGAGGGCCCCAGGACAGCCCAAGAGGGCCCCAAGACGGCCCAAGAGGCGCCCAAGATGGCCCAAGAGGGCCCCAAGACGGGCCCAAGAGGGGGCCCAGAGGGGGACCACGAACCGCAAGCTCGAGCCTTCCGCCCCAAGAGGCCGCCAGGAGGCCCCCAGGAGGCCCCTCAAGAGGCCCCAGGAGACCCCAGACGTCCAAGGACGCCCCCACGACGCTTCGCGTCACCAATTTCTTCTCACAACGATTCCTGGGTCTGTGACTCGACAGAACCTAAGCGCGCGAAGCGCGCGCGTGGTTCTAGTACATATGTATGTCTGTATATATGTATATAAAAATATGTGTTCATTAGGTTCCCGGGGCCGCCATGCCAGAGTTATGCAGATAGTTCAGGGATGCTGGGAGGGCGCAAGGCCGCAACCCTCTTGGATCAAAGCGGATCGCGGTTCCGAGGGGGGTGTCGCGCATGATAGCGGAGCCCGTGGCCTAAGGATCCACGGCTTCTGAGTCGGAAGTGCTGGCCCAGCGGTTGCGGGAGGTTCCGCAGGCCGCGGAGGGCTGCCCAGCGGCCATTGGGAGGTTCCGCGGGCCGCGGCGGGCGACCGCGTTTAGCCCAGCGGCCAGCGGGAAGCTCCACAGGCCGCGGAGGGCAGCCCAGCGGTCAGCGGAAGAGCCGCGGGCCGCGGATGCAGCGAGGGAGGCGGTGGTCAAAGGACGCCGGTTGGCGACGACAGCGGCGAGGAGACGTTTGCAGGTTGCTGGAATCGACCCTGAGCCTCGTCGAGAAGATCGTCCGGCACGAGATTGGCCTGCCGACGTTCACGCATCGCGTGCTCGGGGGCGTCGTCTTCGACGAGGAGTTGGGCCACGCCTGGCCGCTCGACGTCGTGGACGAGGACGGCCGCCCCTTCATACCCCACGGGAGCGAAGCCTACGCGGCCGTCGTAGCGCGGAAGTTCAGAGATGGAGGAGGAACCGCAAGCAGCAGCGCCGCAGCAGGCAGCGGTCGACCCCGCCGCCGCGGGCGCAGTTGCAGCAGGAGTGGCACAGCCGACTGCCCCACATGTGATAGACGCGCTGCGGGCCGTGACGGCTCGAGCGGAAGCTGCCGAGAAGCGAGCCCAGGAGCTGGAGGCGCGGGCGGAGACGACAGCCAGACAGCAGAACGCTCAGCAGCTGCAGCAAGCCCTCCAGCAGCTGGCAGCAGCGGGGGCCACCGCGGCGGCAGCTCCAGCGCCAGCGAGGCCAGAGGATCGACGCAAGTGACCGCAAGTGGGACATTATCGACACGAAGCTGCTGACGAAGCCAGCGCGGCCCGTTTGGTCGTTCAAGCTGCCGGCGTACATCGCGACGCTGCACGACGACCTGCGCCAGGAGATGTTCTCAGCCGGCCAGAAGACGGAGGAGGACGTCACCAGCGACACGTTGGACCGGACGAACCCCGCGCTCGACGGCGCGCCTCGGCAGCTGTACCACATGCCCGTGCTGCTCAGGCAAGGCGTTCGCCAGGAAGCGGCCGATCCCGAAGGGCGAAGGGTTGTTGGTGTGGCGCAATATCGCGAAGGAGTTCGAGCCCGACCAGTCAGCGTCAGCTCTGGGTCGGATGAGGAAGCCGACGGGGTGGGCGTTCGGAGCAGCGAGGATCGAGACCGACAGGAACGAGTTCGACGCGGCGGCCCAGGCGCACGAGCGGCACGGCAGCGCCATGCCCAGCGACACCAAGGCGGCGATCCTCATCGCGGGGGTCCATGACAGGGGCCTTCAGCCGTGGCGGATGGTCAACGCCGACCGCCTCGGGGACTACGACGGAATCGCGAAGCACGCGAAGACGCACCTGACGAACAGGAATACCTTCAGGGGCGCAGCAAGAGGCGCCGCAGCGGGGGCCACCGCGGCAGGCGACAGCGGGCCAGCACTGGTGGACATCGGGCCCCTGACGGCGACGCTGGCAGCGGGAGGGGCGGCGCCGACCGAGGTGGCGATCGTCGGAAACGCCATCGAAAAGGGCAAGGGGGGGAGAGCAAGAGGGGGGCGGCGGCGAGAGGGGACGCGGGAAGCTCCACGACGGAAACAGGGGCCCCCGAACCCGGCACCAGACGCAGAAGGACGACAAGGGTAGAGATGGCAATGATGGTCAGCGCGTCGAGACACGCACGCGCAGGAACCGACGTGAGAAGGGCCACCAGATAAGAGACTGCCCTGACAAGACTACGAAAGTGAACGGCACAACCAGCAAGACGATCGAGCTGAAGGACGCGTTGAACTTGGTTCAGCTGCTCACGCCTGCGACGGGCCCAGCAGCGTCGAGCGCGCCGCCCGCGGCGCCGTGCAACTGTCAACGGCGAGCTCAGTGGCTGCTCCGTGCGGCGCCAGCGCCAGCTCAGGCGGTGGCGGGGCAGCGGGAGACACCGCGTCCGCCATCCAGCGGGCGCTGCGCCTGGCGGCACAGGCAGCCGATCCTGCGAATCGGATCTCGACGCTGCGAGCCCCGCGGGCTGGCGGCCCAGGGGGCGACGACGAGAGCAACGGCGAGTACGCACGGTGGACTCGGGGGCCTCCAGAGCGACGCGCCCACGCAGCCATGCCCCGAGCGCGGCGATGCGCGAGCCTGCCCAGCACTGCGACATCCGCGCCGCGGACAGCAGGCGCGCGAAGCACTGCGGCGAGAAGAGCGTGCTGCACGACCTGCTAGACAGCTCAGACGCGCACGGAGTGGGCATCGACTACCAGGTCGCTGACGTCTGATACCCCAACGCGGGGGTCGCCGAGGCGAGTGACAACGGCCGCTCTGCGCTGTTCTCCCTGACGGGCTCGCGCATCGCGCCCGCGGCGCTCAGCCTACCAGAGGACATCGCTAGCGCGCCCTGGTGCGACAGGACAGCCTGTGCTGGGTGCGAGGGCGCGCCGCGGGGGCCGCCGCGACGACGCCCGAGGCGCCGCGGCTCAACCCAGCCGGGGCCGAAGCGCCCGCGGCAGCAGCCCCCGCGGCGGCCGAGCAGCCCAGGCGCGAGGAGGCGCCGCCGGCAGAAGCGGATCCCGACGAGGCACCAGCCAGGGCGAAGCAGGTGCCACCGTTCCCCAGCCAGGAGGAGATCGACAAAACCGAGCTCGCCCACCTGCCAACGAGAGGCTGGCGCGACAAGTGCGCGCCAGCCAAGGCGGCAGACGACCCGCGCCGACAAGGCGGCGGGCCTGGTAGCATCGACGAGGTGCAGATGGACTACCTGAAGCTTGGCGCCGTGGCCACAGCCGAGGAGCGAGGGCCTGCGACCTGGGCAGGCCTGGCAGCAGGGCACAGAGCGCTCTGCGGCACAGAGCCTGCGTCGAGGCTGCGGCAGGCGTGCGTCGGCGACGTCTTCGAGGAGAGTCAGCCACCGCGGGCTCGGATCACGCCGTGCCCTGGCGCCTTCTACAACGAGGCGTTGGACATCGCGCTGGGCGTGCTCGGTTACGACTTCGCGGCAGAGGGCATCTCGGCGAAGCCGGACGTTCTCGACGCGTTGTTGGAGGAGCACATCGAGATCAAGAAGCTGGGTCGAGCGGGGCAGGGGGCCACCGGCGGTGGCCGCGGCAGGCTGCTCAAGCGACGCATTGAGTGGCGGGGGGCTCCGTCTCCTCGCTTCGTGTGGAGAGCAGATGATTCGCGCGTGGACAAGCTGCTCGAGCTCTTGAACCTGCCAGCGAACACGACGAAGCCTCGGGCGAGCCCAGGTTCGAAGGCCACGGGAAGTTCCGTGCCCAAGGGGGCGGTCGTGGACGAGAGGGTCAAGAGGTTGGTTCCCATGGCAGGCGGAGTGCTGATCTACCTGTCCCAGGACGTGCCGCAGATGCAGCACGCAGCGAAGATGATCATGGCGGGAGCGTCGAAGCCTACGCCGCTCGCTGAGGTCAGGCCCAAGCATGCTGCGCGGTACCTGGTGGGGCGCCCAGTGACGGAGTGGCGCTGCCCGTGGCAGGGGCCCCCAGTCACGGCGGGCGTCGAGGGCGACAGCGACTGGGCAGGAGCAGGCGACGCGAAGTCCACGCAGTGCACGGTGATGTTGATTGGCGGTCTTTGCCTGAATGTGTCGACGTCGACGCAGGGATACGTAGCGACGCCGAGCGGGGTGGCAGAGCTCTTGGCTCTCAACAGGGCGGGTGCCTGCGCTATCCTGTTGCAGCAGAACCTCGCGCTTCGCGGGATCCACGCGCAGGGAGTTGCTGGCGCGGGCAGCTCGGCCGCGAAGGGGGTGGCCCACCGAGTGGGGCCAGGTCGAGTGCGGCATATTTGTATCCAGGACCTGTGGATAGAGTAGCGCGCGCGGACGAAGGATCTGAAGGTGATCAAGTTGGTCACGGCGGTGAGCCGAGCAGGCATCGGGGCGAAGTACCTGGGCAGCTCGAGGATCGAGGTCTTGCTGAAGCTCGTAGGGCTAGCGACAAGAGGGCGCACTTCTGTCCATGTGAGCGATTCCACGGCGGCGATGCTGAAGGTAGTCTCAGCGGCAGCATGCGCGCGTGGCGTAGCGGGGGGCACCGCAGCAACGGGCGACGGCCAGTATGACGGCAGCGCGAACTGGCGACGGGCGAGACGACAGCGCCCATGGCAGACGAGAGAGCGGGAAGCACCGCCTCCAGCCGCAGAGGGCGCGAGCGCCCAGGGCGGACGAGAGCGGGAAGCACCGCCCCCAGCCTAAGAGGGCGCGGACAAGGCATCGTCAGTGGGAGGCTCCGTGCCGATCAAGAACGAAGGGCCTCGGCAGCGACGACAGGTCGCGGCGGGGGTCGTGGGTCGTCAGTATGAGGAGCTCCACGGAGGTCCCTTCAGTGGCGAGCAGATAGCCGTCGGAGACGAGCTGATGCGCCACAAGGTGGACGAGCTGAGGGCAGCGCTGCGGGCGCGCGGCCTCAGCGCGACAGGCCCGAAGGCGAACCTTGCCGACGGGCTGGCGAGGATGGGTGCAGGGCCATCCAGGGCCGAGCGGTGTCCGAGGCTGACCATCGACGAGCTGGTCGGGTCGGCCGCTACGACATCAGCTGCGAGCGCCAGCACCTGGAGGTGCCCAACGACCCCTGAGAGGCCGCTCCCAGCGGGGGGCGCCGCGCCTCGCTCCGCAAAGACGCGGCCAGGAGGCGCGCCAGAGCTCTGAAGATAGTTCAGGGATGTTTGGGGGCGGGGGGGGGGGGGCGCAGGGCCGCAGCCCTCCTGGATCAATTATCCCGGCAAAGCAACCGAACAGCGACGTCTATAAGCACATCTGGAAGCATTCCCCTTGATATTCAGGTGAGAACCTAGTTGTAGAGTTCTGCTGTTATCGCAGTCGCAGTCGCATTCGCAATGACAGTCGCAGTGGCGACGGCCTTGTGATCCAATGGAATCCTAAGGATCCCTAAGGATTCCAGCGGGTGCTTAACTATGCGTACGGATTCCTAAGGATGCCGACGGATTCCTAAGGATTCCCGGGGATTCCTAAGGATTCCGACGGATTCCTACGGATGCCTCAACCTGCCTCAGTTTCAGCCTCAGCCTCAGCCTGCCTCGGCTTGCCTCAGCCTCAGCCCGCCTCGGCCTCAGCATCAGCCTGCCTCAGCCTCAGCCTCAGCCTGCCTCGGCTGCAGCCTGCGTCAGCCTCAGCCTCAGCCTCAGCCTGCCTCAGCCTCAGCCTCGGCCTCAGCCTCAGCCTCAGCCTGCGCCGGCTTGCCTCAGCCTGAGCCTCAGCCTGCCTCGGCCTCAGCCTGCCTCGGCCTCAGCCTGCCTCGCCCCCCCCCCCCCCCCCCCCCCCTCCCCCCCCCATTCAGCCTCACCTTGTCTCAGCTTCGGCCTGCCTCGGCCCCATCCTCAGCCTCAGCCTCAGTCTCAGCCTCAGCCCGTCTCGGCTTGAGCCTGCCTCGGCCTCAGCCACAGCCTGCCTCAGCCTCAGCCTGCCTCAGCCACGGCCTCAGCCTTTCTAAGCCTCAGCCTGCCCCAGCATCAGCCTCAGCCTCAGCCTCAGCCTGCGTCGGTTTGCCTCGGCCTCAGTCTCAGCCTGCCTCGGCCTCAGCCTCAGCCTGCCTCAGCCTCAGCCTGCCTCAGCCTCAGCCTGCCTCAGCCTCAGCTTCAGCCTGCCTCGGCCTCAGCCTCAGCCTGCCTCAGCCTCAGCCCGCCTCAGCCTCAGCCCGCCTCAGCTTCAGCCTCAGCCTGCCTCGGCGTGCCGCAGCCTCAGCTTCAGCTTGCGTCGGCCTCAGCCTGCCTCGGCCTCAGCCTGCCTCGGCCTCAGCCTGCCTCAGCTCGGGCATTCAAACTATGGTACAGGGCTGGTGTTCTGGGAACACGAAGATCACGAAGTGGCCCACAGTTGTCTCCTTGCTATCAAAATTAGCTTGGGAATGGTGTTCTGGGAACACGAAGAACACAAAATGGTGTACAGTTGGCTCCGGGCATTCAAAATGTGGCCTGGGAATTGTGCTCTGGGAAGACGAAGAACACGAAGTGGCTTACAGTTGGCTCCGGGCATTCAAAATGTGGCCTGGGAGTGGTGTTCTGGGAGCGCGAAGAAGACGAAGTGGCTTACAGTTAGCTCCGGGCATTCAAAATGTGGCCTGGGAGTGGTGTTCTGTTGGCTCCGGGCAGTCAAAATGTGGTTCCTGGTTGTGAAAATAGGGGATTCCCCGGATTCCCGCGGCACCCGTCCGCCATCTGCCCAACCCCCCCCCTGGGGAGTCATGATGCTCTCTTTCCCCCCCTGGGGAGTCATGATGCTCTCTTTTGAGAGGACCCCTAGAAACCTATCAGTCTTCGCTGTTCGGTAAAAACGGTCGCGGCTCCGAGGGGGGTGCCGCGCACGCCAGGGTTTGAATTCTGAGTTGTTTTAGAGTTGTCCCAGAGTTGTTGTTTTCTCGAGTTCGGCAGGCGTTGAGAAAGTTGTTTAGATTTGTTTCGGATGGTTTAGAGTTCCCCAGCTCTTCTATAGTTGCCGATTGAGTTGTCAGGCATTTACAGCTTAGAGTTTTGTTTTAGAGTTTTCGAGTTGTTAGGCGCTTAGAGTTATTAGAGTTTCCCCAGAGTTGCTCCATAGTCGGTTTAACATATGTGTTGAAGTTGCGGTTTGAAGTTTCTCAAGTTTTAAGGTTTGCCTAGGTTTCGGTTTAGAGTGGTTTTGAATGCTTTTGCTAAGAATAATGTTTTTTGCTGGTTTTGATTAAGAGGGTTTCGAAGTTGCTTTAGAGTCTGCACTTGTCGCATGCGGTTTGGCTCAGATACTCTTGATATTTTTCGAGTTTGAACGTTTTGCAGGTTTCGGCTTAGATATGTTTGGAAGTGCTTCTAACATTTGAGATTCTCGCAGGTTTGGCCTCGAGATGTCACAAAGTTTGTCTGGGACCTGGAGTTCCTTCGCGCGATATGGCGGCGGACCGCCTGTAGTTGCCATTGCCGAACCTAACCCAGGGCGGGAGGGCGTCGGGGATCCTTGACACAAAAACACACGTGAGCTACGCAAGAAAACGGGGTCGTCCAGGCCGACATTGGCGCGTAAGTTGCCCGCGTAAGCTCGCGCATGAGCGCCCTCGTCTCCATTGTGGCGTGCCGCGCGGGCGGCCCGCGTAAGTCGCGGCGTGACGTCGCCGTGCCGTCTCGCGTACGACCCGAATGTTGATCGCCGCTGATGTGGACCCCGTAATTTCCCCTCCCCCCAAACCGAACTTTGGGTCTTCGGGCTGGGCTGGGCTGGCATGGCGGGTTGTCAGGGAGGCGAGACTGGGATCCCACGCTTGATCATCACCATCAGCATCATCATCATCTTCACCAGCAGAAGCAGCAGCAACATCATCGGCAGCATCCATCTTCATCTTCATCCTCATCCGCATCACCGCGATCATCATCATCGTCATGATCATATTCATCACTAGCCGCATCATCACCACCACCATCATCATCATCATCATCATCGTCACCATGGTCATCACAATCAGCATCATCACCACCATTGTCATCATCATCATCATCATCATCATCATCATCATCATCACCATCACCATCATCATCATCATCATCATCATCATCATCATCATCATCATCATCGCAATCCGCATCATCATCGTTAGCTTCCTCGTCATCATCATCACCATCAACATCAACATCACCCCCACCATTTTCATTTCATGTATACCCCACTGGTGGCCCAGGGCCCCGTTTCAGGCCCGCCCCCTTGGTTCTCCGAGCCCTCTCCGCCCCCTCCCTCCCCTGCCGAGTGCTGCCAGAGGTGGGGCTGGCCCATGGTGGCCCCAGGCCTTCCTGTCCCTTCTGTTTGTTCCCCATCCTCATCCTCATTATCGTCCTCCTCCTCCTTCTCTTCCTCACCCTCCTCCTCTTCCTCCTCCCTCCCCCTCCTCCCCCTCCCCCCCCCTCTCCCCCCTCCCGCTCCGTATCCATTTTGGCTCAAGCCCATCTGCTTTCGAGTGTTTGAGAGAGTTGCGGGCGCGTGCTTCAGAGAGGCGCCGCGCTCGCGAGCCATAGTTGCTTGCCCCCCCGCGCAGTTGATAGGGGCCGATGTATCGAGCATGGCTTCATTGGTCCGCATCCCAGGCCTAAGAGTGTTGGGTGGCAGTGGACTGAAGGCACGCCGGGTGCTGGTGAAGTTACGCTGGAGCACATGTGCAAGCAGTGGTTTGGGGCCGCTGAGGACCGCCTGGTCCAGATCCACGGTTCGCACGGCAAAGAAGCTCAGGGCTACGCTGGCAGGGCTCGAGGGCCCAGGGCGCAAAGCAGCCCCCTTGGGAACGCTCTTGGATAAGGACCAAAGGCGGAGGTTCCCCAGTGCAACCGCAACCTGGATGGCTTGTCAGGTCTCGTCACTGGGTGCAGGTAGTCTGATCCAGGGGCAGTGCGCCGTCAAGGCCGAACTTTTTGGCTCGGTTGGAGGGGTAGGCTGCCGCACATGTCGGAAGCCCTGGACTCCAGTGACAGCGGCCCCGCGAAGCCTGTCCCAGTGCTCCTCGCCAGCGATGTCGTGGATGGGAATGTCGAGGGGGAGGCGGAGGTTTTGCCCAAATTGAGTGTGGAGGTGGTGGGGGGGGAGACAACAGGATGCTAAGTCCAGCATGGCGGAGTGGAGGTCGTGGGCGGTGGAGTCGGCTAAAGGTGGGGGGAAAACGGCTCATGTTTTCTCGAAGCGTTCGTTGGCGAGCCCTACGCCTTTGCTAAATGCGACAGGGAAACCCGTTTGCGGGCAGGAAGCGCCAGGCTACTTGTTGGAGGTCTGGGCGCCGCTATGTCATGCAGCGGGCCAGGGGGCCCAACATCCAGCGACGTGGTCTGTGCCTCGAGAAGAGGTTGCGTTGCCAGCTAGGAAGTGCGGGTTGGGGTGGAATGGGTTCCATCTTCGGTGAGTGCCAGAGCTTGGCCATGGGTGCGCTGCACGTTTGATTGACAGTCTGCGCAGGTTTGAAGAGTCTCCGCAGGAATTGTTTCTCTGTGTGACGAATGTCGTCTTTTATCGTCAATGCCGACGGAGGCGCGCGCTACATCGGCTTGCTGTTTTTAATAAGTATTTGGTCCATGGCGAGGCACTCCATGCTCGAGCGTCGGGAGCGTGACCACGTGGAGGATGTCTTCTGGGTGGTCAGCAAAACCACCACGTCTGAGCGAGTTGGGTAGGTCCATGACCTCCTTGGGGGTGCCTCGAAGGGGTCGGGTTCGAGTCGGCCTCCGCACTGTTTGAACTTTCCAAGTTCTGCGAGCGCATATGTCTGAAGCACCTGCATGAGGCGGCGCTGCGGTTCAATTTCCCGATTCGGTTGTTGCGTTGCCTGTGCGCGATCTATGCATGTCCCTGCACGCTTCTGTACGGGGGAGCGGCATCACGAGTGGTGCACGCTAGCGGGTCTGCGGCTGCAGGCTGCAGTGGAGCAGCGCGTCTTGCGAAGTTGCTTCTCTTGGGCCCGATGTTGCGAGCAAAGCATGGGAGACCGCAGTTGATGGTTAGGAACGTCGTGGATGGCATTGCGCTGCAAGTATGTGGTAGGAAGGAGCAGGTGGCCCAGGTTTTCGGTGAGGGGATTGAGTCGCAGCTGACGGATTTCGTTCGGCTAAGCCTTCCTGTTGCGGTGAGCAAGGCCAAGTATATTTGCAGCACTCGGCTCGGAATCTTGGCACGGGCGCGCCCTCGGGATCCTGTCGCAGAGTTTGCATCGCCAGGAGTAGGTTCGTGGCTGTTAGATCAAGGGGCCAGCGTTTGCAGATTTTGCAGTGCGCAGGTGCGGGCGTCGGCCTTATCCACAGGGTTGGGGCTACTGCTGCAGCGCTCTGGGGAAGCAGTGTCACTAGGATCCCCCCCATCGGCCATGCACGGCCTGCGTATCTCTGCTGCCCGTAGCATAGGGAGGCCCCCTCAAGGATCCAGTCTTGGGCTCAGGCTCCACTCGAATTGGCTTGGGGCTTTGGCAGAACCGCTGGTTGCCTATACGGGGCACGCAGTGTATCCGTGGACCTCGGCCGTGTGGGAGAGCTTCCCCTCGCCGACGGCGTTTGATGTTGCCGTGGGAACGGCCCCTGACAAACTGGAGCGTTTCCGTCACCCGGAAGAAGTCTGCCTCACGGTGTCCAGGATGGGCTGGGGATTTATGTCTAGCACGCGCTTGATAGACGATTTTGGGCGCGTGTGGAACCTGCGCCAGCTCTTGCCGTCGGAAACTCGAGGGCGGTTGCAGAACGGGGCCACGCGGGCGTCGGACCGTTTTGCTCTGGCGAGTTCGGGCCGGCTTGGGGGCGAGGACCCCCGAGGCCATTCTGATTTTTAATTCTAACCAGGAAGTGTGTTTTTTCTCTTCTGGGGGGGGCTGCGCTATCTCCTCCGCAGCAAGAAAATGGATTGGTCCAGCCACCGCCAGCGCACCCTCAGAGCCCTCATTCGCAACGCGCATGGGCCGCAAGCTAGGGTGCTTGCACGCGTCGCCTGCGCACTGGTTGTGTCGGGCTTGTAGTGGCACGCTCTGGCATAGGCAGTATGAGTGCGTGGCGCATGAAGGTCTCAGGAGGGATGGGGCCTCGCCGCGGCCGAGGGAGCGCGCAGCCAGAGCCCTTGAGCAGGGGTTTGAGGCGGGAGAGCGTTTCGCTAGATGCGCGCCCCCAAGTCCCCTGGCATTTGCGCCCCGCGCAGGCCCCGATGAGGCTGTCAAATGGGCGAACAAGCCCACGCGTGTATTTTTCGCGGGATGCATTTTCAGAGACGGCTTGGCCATGTGGCCGTCGATTTAAGGAGTCAGCCAGGCGGGCTGGGCGCTTGTGCAAGTGGAGGGGCTCGGCAATGTGTCGCACGCAGCGCGTGGCCTGTGCCCGTGTCCTTCGGCCCCCGCCAGACAGCCAAGGATGGCGAATGTTTCGCGATCCACATGTTGGCGCGCGTGGGGAGGGGGCCGTTCCAATTGTATCTGGACTGCTAGTCGACGCTCGATGTTCTCTGCGGGGGCCCAGTCACGGGGGCCGAGGCTTGGGCCCCAAGAAGGCACACGTGGGCGCCTTTTTGGGCTGCGTTCTCCAGTGCAGATTTTGAGGATTTCAAAACGCTTGCCCACGCGGGCTGTGCTGACGTGGAGTCTGGTAAGACGACCTGGCGGGGGCGTCGAGCTAACCGGGCCGCGGACCACCATGCCAAGGCAGGAGCTTTTGCGAATGGAGCCATTGCGGAGCACGCAAGCTTGATCAGAGGGTTCGAGGCCCATTGTCAAGAGCAGGGGAGGCGGGCGGGCAGGCTCGAAGTCTGGCTCGCCCAGCAGGGCGGCAGGGGCGACGCGGTAGGCGCTGCCGCCGAGGAGCACGGCCCCTCGGAGCTGCCGCCCCCCCCCCCCCTGAGAGCGACGGAGAGGATGGGCCGTCGTCTGATGTCGTCGTGGAGGTGGGCGGTTTGGACGGCGACTTGTGGCCGTACGAGGCCCTGAATGTCTTTTATTCCAGCGGGCATGGCTTGCTCGGGTGCGACGTCGAGAAGCCGTCCGCGGAGTCGGGCAAGATTTTGTTTTGTTGTGGGTGTGGGGGCTACACCTCGGGGAAGCCTGGCGGTCTGTTGCTGTCGCGGTGTGAGCAGAAGCCAGCGGGCCCGAACAGCGGTGTGAGCAGAAGCCATCAGACCCCTTTTTGAGGCGCATCGGGCGGGGGAAGCACCCCCACTATCGGCGTTTTTTTTCGCAGGCCCTCGTGCACGGCCAGCCAGTGTCTCTGTGTGCTGAGGAGAAGGCGGAGCTCGAGAGCTCGCTGCAGCTGCCCTCCACAGGCTCGGGCTCCGCCACGAGCGGGGCTGCCGCGGGAGGGCCATTCCTTTTGCCCCCGCAGGGATCAGCACTGTCGGACGAGGGCGAGGGGGAGGGAAGGAGGGAGGGAGAGGGTCGCCCGGGGGGATGCGTATCTGGCCCCCCCTCTTCCACCCCCCCCCCTCCCGGTGGGGAGGGTAGTGGAGGAGCTTCGCCACGACTACGATTTCTTTATGTTTCGTGTTCGATTTCCTTTTATTTCGGGCGACGACGATGACGACGACGACGACGACGACGACGACGACGGTGATCCACGCAAGACGACGACACGGGGATGCGTTTTCCACACGCCGACAGGGTCGGCGGATTTCCCAGACATCCGCCGGATGTTTGTCAGTGCCTATTCCGCGGACCACAGAGGTTTTGGCCCTTTCTGCTGGGGCAGGCTCTTTGCCCCAGTCCCCGAAAAGGAGCCCGAGAAGTCAAAAGTAAGGACAAGATGCTGCGATGTCACAATAAGTCGCGGGAAGTCCGCATTTAGTCGAGGTATACGATCGAGGTCGGCTCGGGGAGTGTACCCTAATGTTCTTCGTGTTTGTTGGATGTTCTTGTGTATCCTGCGGGGGACACCCTCGATTTTTTTTTTTTTTTTTTCAGTTTGGCCAGCGGAGGGCCCCATGTTCTTGAAGGATGTTTTTGTTCTGTCCTACGTCCGACTGTGTGTCTGGATTTGCAGCCCTCCACCCTGACCGCCCCTGTGCGCCCAGGATGGTCGAGGAGGAAAACGGCAGGCGGCGCGGCTTCATCAGCCGCTACGGCTGCCACCTCCCGGCGGACCTCATCCAGGGTCTCGGCGCGCACTGCACCCCCCCCCCTCGGCGGAAGTGGAGGCGAGGAGACGTCACGAGCCGCGAACATGCCCCCCCATCGCGGTTTAGATCCTGGGGCGCGATCCCGCGGATGCGCGGTCGCAATTGCGGATGCGCGTCGGTTGTTGGAAGTACGTGGTCTTGGTTTCCCAGGTCCTAGTCTACTTTAGGCGCCTTCCAGACGCAGGCATATATCTGTTCGCTTCGACAGAGGAACATATGTGTTCGTTTGGGCAGGGATATCGGCGCCCGCGCCGCGCGCGGGGAGGGCACGACGCCAGAGGGCGGGGCGTTCCTCCTCTTCTGGCGCCGTGACGCCCAAACTTGCTTCACGACTGCCGAAGAGGCCCCCAAAGTCGCCCCAAGAGGGCTCCAAGATGCTCCCCGAGGAGGGCCCAAATAGGCCAACTTGGCTGTTCGTGCCCTCGGCCTGCCACCGCCCCAAGACGGCCGAAGCGGCCACAAAGTTCGCCCCCAAGAAGGCCCAATCAGAGCCCCGATGCGGTCCACCAGGGCCCCGACACGGCTCCCCCTCGCACCCCTTCCGAGCTTGTTGCTCACTCTCCTTTTTCTGCGGCGAGCTTTCAGACGGGAACTCGCACGAGATTTTGCCGCGCCAAGCCCGGCGGGCTGACCCGATGGCTTCACCTGCCGTGGACCGCAGGTTTCTCTGGAACTGTCTGTCAGAGCGGCTTTCTACCGACAGTCGATGCTGCCGTCGAGACTGCTTCACGACGCCTGTCGTCGTCGTCGCCGCCCATCAGGCTCGACCGCGGGACCTCTCCTGGAGCGCGCGGCCTCTCCAGGCGGACCCAGCTGCTGCGGCGGCCCCCGATGGGGCCCAGAAAGGTCGCGAGACGACATCCCCTCGGAGGGCGGCGTCGTCGTCGCTCGTCGCTCGCCGTTGGCGTCGGCGTCGTTCCGCGCCGGCGCCGGGCGTCTTCGTCGCTGGGTGGCGCCATCAGGGGCAACGATAGGGGGGAAGGGGCACAGGGGGGGGGGGGATGCATCGCCCATGGATCGCCGATAGGGGCCCGATATCCGATAGCCCCAACCTGCCCAGGAGCGTGCGGATTCACGATTCGGGGCCTGGCGGCGATGTATCTCGCCGACTCCAGGTCGATGTGTGTGTTTCCGCCCGGTGCCCGGCCCCCCCGGATCGGTGCCCCGCACGCCCTGGCGGCGCCCCGCCCCCCGAGGCTCCATGGCCCCGGCGGCGACGGTCGAGGCTGGAGCCGGCGTGCGCCCGCTGCGCCTGCCCCTCGGGGGCAGTGTCACGTCGGGCCTGTCCCCCAGATAGCAGGGGGCCGATTGTTTGACTGTTTTTGACACTTGTGGAAGAGCATGTTTTGGCTACTTTTGAGTTTGGGCCTATCCCTCTACAGGAGGACAGTTCAACCGAAAAATAGTACGGGGACGAGTGCTTGATTCTTTCTGTTGGTGGCAATGTTTGAAGACTGTCTGGCTACTTTTGATTTTTCGTCCGAACTCCGTCTGCAGAAGGGCATGTCCGACCTAAGGCGGCGGGGGGGCATCGGCTCAGGGGGGGGAGCCATGCGGACTTGGCATCGCTTGACCGATCTTCCTCCCCATCTCCATCCCCATCCCGATCCCCCATCTCCATCCCCATCCCCATCCCCATCTCCCATCTCCATCTCCATCCCCATCGTGGCATCGGTTGACTAATCCTTATCCCCATCTCCGTCCCCATCCCGATCCCCACCCTCCCACCATCTCAGCTGGGGGTATGCATTTCTCGAAGCTCGAAGGGAGCAGCCTCATCTAGGGGGGGGGAGGACATCGGCCAGCGGGGCGCCCAGGCCACGCTCGTGGGGGTAGGGATCGGTCAAAGGATGCTCCTGGGCCTGGAGTCTGCGATGCGGTCGGGTCAATCTGGAGTCGGCTATACGTTCGGGTCGGACGAGAGGATGGGGGAGGAGGAGGAGGAGGAGGAGGAGGAGGAGGAGGAGGAGGAGGAGGAGGAGGAGGAGGAGATTGGGAAAGGGAAAGTTGCGAAGTCTCCTGCATGCAACTGGGCTCGGCCCCGCCGCCTGGGCGCCTTCCCTGGTAACATCGGCGCCAGTGGCGCCCAGAAGCGCCAGAGAAATCAGCTGCGCGAGCTCATTCGCTAACGTGCTCTTGACTAGTTCCCCCCATTGCGTCTGTCCCGATACGTCGCCGACAGGTCGGCAATAGGGCCTCCGATGGCGAGTCCGCACGCTCTTCTGTAGGGTAGGCTATCAGGCCCCTGTCGGCGATGAGTGGGTGATTGGGGGTCGATGCATCCCCCCGCCCATACCCCCCCCCGTCTAAGGTAGCCATTGAGCAGAGGGGGGGAAGTCGAGGATCGAGGCTTCGGGGCTTCGGGAGGTTTGGGGCGTTGTGTTATTCTGTCTGGCCCCCAGGAAGACGTATCGTCCCCGCGGCCAGACGGAGGCGTGGGGGCAGATGCCTCAGGGTCGCCGTGGGGAAGAGGGGTCCTGAAGCCGTCCCTTCCCAGTCCACAGGGGCGTCAAAAGGCGATTCAGGATGAAACATGCAGGACCTCTTTCCACCAGGTTCATGCCGCTGTTTTTTCCTGGAACTCCCAGAATGTTGACGCCCTACGGCGGACAACATCCCCAGACACGTGTGCGGGGCCAGGTTCTTGGTCTCAGCAGTTTGGCACAATCAGCTAACAGTCATGAAACCAGCGATCAGCTCCGTATGTCAGGTGGACGCCCTTTTGGGGGGCATCGGGATGTGTCCCATAGCTACGGTGCATTCGTCTCCCATCGAATGTGCTGCTGTGGCCTCGGTGTTGAAGTTGAGGTGAAAGGTATTGACCAGTAAGGGACATTGTCTAGGGACGTACCCAACCCATCTGCAACGCATCAACGCGCTCATCCAATACGAATAAACACATGAAAGCGCGCGTTGTCTAGCCGCGAGCTTTATGGGGAAACTCTGCGTTGCGTGCCCAAGGAAGGCTGCATGAGGCGATACCGAGGGAGCATCAGTTGCAGGCGCACGACGACGCTCCGCTCGACCTCCCAGGGCCTCACGAACTCGGCGACAGTTACGCAGCCGGCAGCGCTCAGGGAGGGATGCCACCCAATGCATTGCCGTGCTTCCACAGGGAAACGAACAACGACAGAAGCATCACAACTCATAGGTCCGCGCGACGCGCTCCGCGCGCCAGCCAGGGGGCCTCCAGCGCGGATCCGAGAAATCCGCGCGGACCTCTGAGTTTTTAGTTTAGGTCATTGTTTGTTCTCCTGCTCCAGGGCAGTGGCGCCGACGACGACCGACGGCGGGCAGGTGGCCAGCTTCGACGGGCAGTTGCCAGACATCGACATGGCGTCCCTGTACGAGGCGCCGGTGGAGGAGGCGCCTCGACCTGGGCCCCTCCGGCCCCGGTGCTCCGTCCCCGGCGCGCGGCAGCGGACCAGGAGGGGGAGGAGGAGGGGGAGGAGGAGGAGGAGGAGGAGGAGGAGGAGGAGGAGGAGGGCAATAGTGGGCCATTGTTTGGCCGTCTTCGAGGCATGGCGGCGGTGGTGGCTGGCCTGAAAATCGGGCCAGAGGCGCTAGAACACCTCGTCGTTGGAGGGCTGCAGTGCGCTCCTTTAGGGCTGAAGGAAGAGGAAGAGGAGGAGGAGGAGAAGGAGGAGGAGGAGGAGGATCGAAGACGCCTATCACCGCCCGCGGCGGTGATTCGCCGGCAACACTGGCGCTTCCAAAAAGAAGGGGGCGGCCCGCCCCCTTCCTTCTGGAAGCGCCAATGTGGCCGAACGCTGTGGACAGAGATCGGCCACGCTATGGAACTGGGTCCCCAGCCGTTGTGGGAATCCTTGCGGGAACACTTTGGGTGAGAACGAAGGAGAGGAGGAAAGGGAGGAAAAAGGAGGAAGAGCAGGAGGAGGGGGCGTTCCTGGGCCGTGTGACGCGTTGGCAGCCGTCTTGCGGGCCTCTCTGGGCCGACCTGGGGTCCTCCTGGGCCGCTTCAAGGCCGTCTTGGAGACCAGCTTGGACGTCTTGGAGGCCTCCTAGGCCCTCTCGGGGCCGTCTTGGAGGCTATATCGGAGGCCTCTTGGGCGCTCTTGGGGCCATCTTGGTGGCCTCTGAGGCCGTCTTGGGCCGTCGGCAAGCCGAAAAGGACCAGTCAACGCGCAAATCCTTCAACAAGCTTGGGAAATTTGGGCCTCCTCGGGCCTTCCTGGAGATCCTCTTGGATGCCTCTTGGGCCGTTTTGGAGGCCTCTTGGGTCGTCTTGGGCGATCATCTTGAGGCCATGGCTGGTCATTTCGAGGGCACCTCGGCCCGTTGTGGAAACATCTTGGGACCGTCCTGAAAGGCAAGCTTGGGCCATCTCGGCCCTCTTGGAGGCATGTCGGCGGCCATCTTGGGCCGTGTTGGCCGTCTTGGGACGATATGTCTTTGCGCGGCTTCCCCGGTGGCCGGCGGGTTGGGCCTAAGGCTCTTGGGAATCTTTTCGAAGAGCCAGGAGATACTTACAATTCGGCACGCCTTGCGCCCCTGCGGCAGGCCGCAAGGGGTGACGGATCAAAGACGCCTGCGGCGAATCATTGCTACCCCCCGCCTTTCAGAATAGCCTATGTGGCCGAACGTTGCGGCCAGAGTTCGGCCAAGGTATCGGACTGCGTGCTCCCCCAGCCTTTGTCGAAACCCTTCGGAGAACACTCTGGGGAGACAATTGAAAAGGAGGAGCGGGAATGACACATGGGAGAGGAGGAGGAGGCCTCTTGGGGCACTCGTGGAAGGCTCCTGCTAGCTTCCTGGCCTCCTGCCAGCCTCAGCCCCACCCCTCCCCTCTCCCCTCAGTCCCCCCTCAATCACTAAAGGTCTTTAGTTTTGGCATCCCCTCCTTCTCTTTCGGCGGTGAGTAGGAGTGGTCCAAAACCTCCTCTTCCTCCTCCTCCTCCCCCCCCTCTTTCTCCTCCTCCTCCTCTTTCGTAGTCGTAGTCGCAACCGTAATCGTGCCTGTCGTCGTCGTCGTTGTTGCGCGGCGGGTGCTGCGGAACAAACATGATCAGTTGCCCCCTGTTGGTGGGACCCTAGTCCTCCGATGAGGCCTCCAAACACACAGTGAGCCTTCCCCCTGTTCCGGGGGGGGGGGGGGAGGTCGCCAGGCCTTGCAAGGTTCAGCCCCCACCCCCCCCCCCTCGGTCCCGCGCCCCTCCCGCGCCTCCGCCCCAGCAGCCGGGCGCCCCCCCCGCTTCCGCCCGCCCAGGCCGAGGAGGCCGAGGAGGAGGGGCGGGCCGCCGACGGCCTGCCTCGGGCCGCCGCGCCCGCGGCCAGGCGCGGCCCCCTCGCGGGGTCGGTCGTGGGCCGCCGCCGCCGGCCGCCGCAGGGGGGCGTCTGTGAGGCCACTGGACTCTCTGGAGGCAAGGGGGGGGTTGATGGGCGTGCTTTCCACCACCACCGCCACCACCATAAGTTGGATGGGGGGGTTCTCCTCCGCCGCCTCCTCTTCCTCCTCCTCCTCCTCCTCCTCCTCCTCCTCCTCCTCCTTCTCCTCCTCCTCCTCCCCCCCCCCTCCAACTTATGGTGGTGGTGGTGGAAAGCACGCTCATCAGAAGGGGTATGGCATAAAGGGGTGGCCGGCGGTGCTCATTTCATGTAAAGGGGTCCAGCGATGTGATTAATCGCAGACCCTGCGGCTGATCTTCCGCACCTTCCGTAAGGTGCGGAAGGTGCGGAAGGTGCGGGTCGGTCGGTCACGTCTTCGGATGTCTTCGGATGTCTTTGAATGTCTTTGGTGTCTGCGTTTGTCTTTGCACGTGTTGTTAATTCTTGCTAACTAACTAGCTGCAGTGCAAGAACAAGTCTGCGGTGTTTTATGTTGGTGATGACGAGGTTGTTTTAATACGTGGGTTGTTGCACATGTTGATTGTGCTACTGCCATCGTTACCACGCAATGTTGGTGTTGCTGCTGTTGTGGTTGTCTTTGTTGCCTCTTGTCCCGCTGTTGCGATGCATCATTGTCGTTGCAATGTGTTGCTTCGACGTTGTTGTTGTTGTTGCTGCTGTTGTTTGCTGTTGCTGTTGCTACGCGGTGGTGTTGCTGCTGTTGCTATTGGTGGCGTCGTCGTTGTCCTTCTCCTCCTCCTACTCCTCCTACTCCCCCGCCTGCGGAAACGAGGATTAGCGAGGGTAGAAGAATAAGGAGCAGCAGTCGTCGGAGTCGGAGTGGGGCTCGTCGCCATCGTCGTCGTCATCGTCGTCCTCATCGTCGTGGTCGTTGTCGGAGTCGTCGTCATCGGCAGCATCGTCCGAGTCGGAGTCGTCGTCGGAGTCATCGTCGTCGTCCTCGTCGAGGTCGTCGTTGTTGGAGTCGGAGTCGTCATCGTCGTCGTCAGAACCGTCGTCATCGTCGTCGTGGTCGTCGTCGTCGGAATCGTCGTCATAGGAACCATCGTCCGAGTCGGAGTCGTCGTCGGAGTTGTCGTCGTCGTCGTCGTCGTCGTGGTCGTCGTCGTCGTCGTCGTCGGAGTCGGAGTCGTCTTCGTCCTTGTCGCGGTCGTCGGAGTCGAGGCCAGAGTCTCGACCCAAGGGGGGGGCAGGCCTGAAGGGAGGAACAAACACCCCAATGGGGCGAAAGGCTAGACTTTCGGGTTCGTGGTCCCCCTCTTGGGGCCGTCTTGGGGCCCTCTTGGGCCGTCTTGGGCGCCTCTTGCCCCCATGCTCAGCCCTGCCCTCCAGAGTTCTCGGCTCCAAAGCCCAGCCGCTGCCCAGCCGCTGCCCAGCCCTGCCCAGCCCAGACGCCCAGCCCAGCCCAGCCCTGCCCAGCCCAGACGCCATGGACACGCAGATCGATCGAATGGCAGCGGCGCTGAGGAGCGTCCAGTCCGTCAGCGCTGTCGGGACTCCCACCTTATGTTCATGGAACACAGGTGGGAGGAAGAAGACAGGCGAGGGTGGACAAACTTCGCCCCAAGCCTGTCCTCCTCCTCCTCCTCCTCCTCCTCCTCTTCCTCCTCCTCCTCCTCTTATCCCTCCCTCCTCCTCCCCCTCCCTCTTCCCTCCTATTCCTTGTCCCGCCACCTCCCTCCACGCCCTTCTCTTCCGCCGCTCCATGCTCCCCCGCCTCATTCTTGTCCCCCCGAAAGGGGGGCTCTGCGACTATCTTTTGACGGCGAAGTGGTACAGGGCACTCCGGGGGTTGCAGGACATAGACGGGTCCCTCCGCTTCAGCCTCGACTTGTATGAACACGCAGTTCACAAGGTGATCGGGACGAGATGGAGGAGGAGGAGGAGGAGGAGGAGGAGGAGGAGGACGAGGAGGGGGAGGAGGAGGACGAGGGGGAGGCGGAGGGGGATGGGGAGGCGGAGGAGGAGAAGGAAGAGGATGGGCATGAGGAGGCGAAGAGGGAGAAGGCGGAGGAGGAGGAGGGGGAGGATGAAAATGAGGAGGAGGAGGAGGAGGAGGAGGAGGCGGAGAGGGAAGACAATGCGGATCAGGATATGGAAGGGTGAGGAGATACCGATGTCGAATGTACGGAGTGTGATGCTGCTGATGGCGATGAGAAGCGTGATGATGATGCGGATGAGGATGATGATGTCGACGCTGCTGCTGCTGATGATGCTGATGTTGTTGATGATGACCATGCTGATGACGGTACTGCTGATGATGGTGATGTTGCTAATGATGATGCTGTTTGTGATGATGATGCGGATGAGGACGGGGCTGATGAGGATGATGCTGATGTTGATGATGATGGTGTTGATGATGCGCACGCTGCTGCTGATGATGATGAAGATGATGATGATGCTGATGATGATGCAGGTGATGGTGATGATGATAATGTTGATGATGATGATGATGATGATGATGATGATGATGATGCTGATGACGAGTCTGGAGGTGGTGGTGATGCGGGGGAAGGTGATGAGGCGCAAAAGCGTGGAGCTAGCTCCACCCTTTTGCACATCATCATCGTCCCTGGTCGATTGCGGCGGTGGGGGTGAGGAGGAGGGGTGGGTGCGAGTCCCAAGGTCATTGGCCACATGGACGGCATCACGCCAACGCTGGTGTGCGCCGAGGCGAAGAAAATACAGAACCTGGTCGCGGCGTGGCGCCGCGTCGTGAGGCGATCGGGGCGAGGGAGGAATGACGGGGGGAGGAGGGGAAGAAGGAGGATCAGCACATGATGGACGAAGAAGGGACGATGGAGGACGAGAAGAACGAGGATGACCCGCTGCTGCTGTCGTCGTCGCCGTCGCCGTCGTCGTCGTCGTCGTCGTAGTCGTGGTCGTCGTCCTCGTCGTCGTTCGTTTTCGCCGCCTCCCTCCATCTGACCTCTTCCAGGTGGGTTGTTCGCTCGCCCCCCACCCTCCTCGCCCGCGCACGCCCTCCCACTCCCGAGGAGGGCGATGCTGGGAGTAAGGATGACGAGGAAGAAGATGAGGATGAGGAGAGCGCGGGGAGGATGCTGACATGGTAACAGGAGGATGCTGCAGATGAGTACGAAGATGAGGACGCGGAGCAAGGGGAGGAATCGGAGTAACATCTGGAGGGGGACACGCAGTGCCCGCCCGAGGCTGCAGTACCACATCCCCGCAGCGCTCAAGCGCGCGATGACGAAGCAGGCCTCTGACAGCGAGGAGCAGCACCGAGAGGAGGCCGACGATGAAGATGCGAACGAAAAGGAGATCACGCTGGGCGGCCTCAGCTCCGACGATGACGACAGCCTCGTGAGCGTGCACAGCGATGGCGCCGACCCCCCAGGCTCGGCGTGGAGGAGTTTGAGGAGGGGGAGGAGGAGGAGGAGGAGGAGGAGGAGAAGGAGGAGGAAAGGGATTGGACAGGAAGGAAAGGTAATGGGTGGGTGGGGGCAGGAGAGGGAGGAGGGCGATGCGGAACATGATGATGAGGCGGATGCGGCGGGGGAGAAGGATCGAAGAGGAAAGGCAACTTGCATGGCGTGATGGGCGCCTCGCTTGAGGCTGTAGGGGGGGGGGGGGGCTCCCTGGAGCCATCTTGGGCCGTCTCATGGGCATCGTCGGACGTCGTCGGCCATCCGCTACGCGGGGCCCGTCCCAATCATGTGCCCCATGACCCATATCAGTCCTATGAGCCGTATGAGCTCTACGAGCCCTACGAGTCCTATGAGACCTATGAGACCTATGAGCCCTATATGCCCTGTGAGCCATGTGAGCCCTGTCCGTATGAGCCATCTGAGTCCTACGAGCCCTATGGGCCATCAAAGCCCTGCGAGCCCTAAGAGCAGCTGGGCCCTATGAGCCCTCGAAGCCTGATCTCTCGGAGCCCTATGCCCGAAGGGCAGCGAGCTTCAAGCCTTGTAGTTGTGTAAACATACACACACTAACGATGATTACGTGTGTGCCCAGAGGGCTTATCGTGCTCATGGGGCTCATAGGGCCTAGAGGGTTCAGAGGGCGCTTGGGGCTCGTAGGGGCCATAGGGGTCATAGGGCTCATATGGCTTATAGGGCTTACATGGCTCGTGGGGCGCTACGCATAGGGCTCATAGGGCCCCTAGGGCCCATAAGGCCGAGAGGGCGCATGGGGCGTATAGGGCGCATAGGGCTCGAAGGCTCATAGGGTCCGTCGGGCTCACAGGGCTCGTAGGTGTCATGGGGTTCGTAGGGCTCATAGAACGCAAAGGACTCACATGGCTTATAAGGCCCACAGGGCCCGTAGGGCTCATAGGGCACATAGGACTCATAGGGCTCAGAGGGCTCATAAGCTCACAGGGCTCGTAGGGATCAGAAGCGTATGCAACAACACTCTAGGTTTTACCAAACAGCACGATGTTTGCTCCTTGGGGGCTCATTTGGGGGCCGCTCGAGGTGTCTGAGGGGCGTATTGGACGGGTTTGAACTCACTTTGGGCCCCTTGAGAGCGTTCGTGAGCCGTTCGCTGGCGGGTCTTGGGCTGTCTCGGAGCGTTTGGGGACCGTCCAAGAAGCGTTAGTGGGACTCGATCGGGCGGTGTCAGCAAGCGAGTTTGGGACCTATGTTTGTATATAAGCCGCAGGCGGTGTCGAGCCGCTGACGGACGCCCAGCAGCCGACCCACGCCCGCCGCTTGGCCGAGAAGTGCGACGAGGAGATGACAGAGGCGCGCCCCCCGCCCGCTCCGCACCACCCTCCGCCCCTCCCCCATTCCTGCCTCAAGAACTGGCAGATCTGCCCGCTCTTCAGGTCTTCTCCTCGGTCTAACCCCACTTGTCCTCAGCCCCTTTCTCGGCAGCATCCTTCCTCTGATCGCCCTCATGTCTTCTCTTACCTCCCCATCCGCACATTCGAACGTCGATGGATGGGGGGGGGCGGGGTGGCGGGTGGCGCGAGATTGGTTCCATCGGTCTCGTCTGCCCCCTCGTCGAGCTGCTCATCCTCCTCATCCTCATGCTTCGCGGGTTCCTCCTCGGACGATGTGGCGAGCTCGCCCACCCACATTCCACGCCTCAATGTTGCTTATTGCTGCCATGCCAATTAATGTTGCCTGCCACCGCCTGAACGTCTCAGCCCGTTTCGCCCGAAATCTCCCGACCAACGTTTCGAAGATCCCATTGCGCTTCCTGGCCAGGCACTCATTGAGCCCGCTCGACTCATCCTGCGGTCCCTCCCCCGCTTCTCTGCAAGTCGCGGTATCCTGTGCGGGGTGCAGTGTGTCCTATTCATAATTGCTTTGCTACTCCTCCTATTCCTCATACTTCAGCTCCTAGTCAAACTCCTACTTCTAACTCTTAGCCCCTTGCGGTAGGATGATGATGATGAGGAGGAGGAGGAGGAGGGAGAGGGGGACGAGGCTGAGGGTGCGCTCCTTGTCTTCATTCCTCTTCCTACAGACCTCTGGGGAACTTCCCGTACCGCGATGCTTCAGGATGATAAGTATATACCAGCATCATCACCACCAGCATCACGACCATGAACATACATCACCATCAGCATCAACGACATCATCATCAGTTTTTCATAAACAACAGCATCATCATCACCATCAGCATCAGCAGCATCAGCAACACTATCACCATCGGCCCCATCATCAAAGTCACCATCATCACCGTCACTATCACCATCACCATTGGAGCTCCACCGAAGGCCCCAGTGGCGGCATTCGCATGCGCCTCCCCCGCATACTTCGGCACAGCTCTCACGCGCATCGTGGCGCCATGGGGCATTGTCGGCACGCCCCTCGCACGTTTCGTGGCTACACATGTGCAAACGTGTTCGTTGATGGGGGGGGGCGCGGGTGGCACGCTTGTTTCGTGCTCTGTGTAGGACCAATGATGCGAGCGTGCTCGCTCTGTCGCGTTCGATGCCTTTGTAAGGCCCCAGGGTGGGCCCCATGTGGCCCTAGTGACCGCCCCCCCTCCATCCTCAGAGCCAAAACGTTGCACCGCCCAGGGAAGAGCTTATGGTTAAAAAAACGACGGCGATGATAATGACTTGTAGCTACCTGGCGAGGACGGGGAAACTGACGCGTGCGATGACGGGGGCGATGGCGAAATGTCGAGGATCGCGATCAAGATGATAATAGAGCATCGGGGGGCGATGGCGAGGCAGGAGAAGGAGGAGGAGGAGGAGGGATACGGAGGACGACGATAATGAGGATATGTAAGACAATGCGTCCACCCACCAACTGCTGGTGTTCCTTAAGCAGTCAGGTGGCAGATGTTGCAATTGTGTCGGTGTCCGGTTGGGGTTATGGTGAGGTTCTCTTGGTCCTACTAGCTGTGGCCTTTTCGGTGGGTGCCTGTGCCCTCTTGGGACCATCATGGGGGCTCGGTGGGTATCGGTGCCCTGTTAGGGCCTCTGGGGGCCTCTTGGAGACTCGGAAGGGCTTTTGGATGGCGTCCTTCTCCTTGTCATCCTCGTCAGTATGCCTTCTCCCACTCTCCTCGTCCTCATGCCCGACGTTGGGATAGTGTTATTCGCGTTGAGAGGCGTGTGCGCGCCTGCTTTCGTCTCGCCCTGGCCAGGCGAATCGGTGCCGCAAGAACATCGCCGCCCGCCTGGCCAAGATGCAGTCTGCCGATGACGAGAGCGACGACGGTGACCAATACGTGCTCGTGAAAGGTTGGGCGTTCAGGGTTCCAGACAGCTGCCCCGCCGCCTCGGTGGTCAGCAGCAAGATTGGGGCTGCGGTGTACGTGTGGGACGACGGCGACAGATGGATGAGCGACCAGCTGTACACAGAGGCGGCCAGGTGCGACCCCAACATCAAGAAGGCGCCCGAGGTTGCGCCCGAGGTGCCAGCGGCGGCCGCCTCAGCCAAGGAGGGCGCGGCGGCCAAGAGCGCGGCGGCCAGCCCGCAGACGGCCAAGGAGGGCGCGGCGGCCAGCCCGATGGCAGCCAAGGAGGGCGCGGCGGCCAATGGCGCCTGGGGCGCGGCGGCCAGCCCGATGGCAGCCAAGGAGGGCGCGGCGGCCGCCTCGGTCAAGAAGGGCGCGGAGGCCAAGGGCGCAGAGGGCGCGGCGGCCAAGGGCGCAGAGGGCGCGGCGGCCAGCCCGCAGGCAGCCAAGGAGGGCGCGGCGGCAAGCCCGCATGCAGCCAAGGAGGGCGCGGCGCCCGTCGACGCGGGCAAGGGCAGGGGCAGGGGCAGAGGCAGAGGCAGGGGCAAGAAGGCCCAGCATGCCGACGGCGACGGCGGTGGGCTGAACGTCGGCGGCGAGGGCACGGGCAAGGGCAAGAGCAGGGGCAAGGGCAAGTGCAAGGCGGCGGGCAAGGGCGGCGAGGGTTGGCATCATCAGGCCTCTCGCACTGCAACGTAACCTCCTCATCCCTCTCCCCACGATTATTCCAGACTTATGGCATCGAGTCCTCCACTTTAGAACCTTCCCAAGTCTCCGCCGCCCCCCATTCGCCTTTTCAAGCCCTCAACCCTTATCCTCCGCATGTTGCCGTCGCAAGTCCCCCACCTTCTACCCTCAATCAGCCCTCGTCGTTTTCAGCCAACCCGTCCTTGCGAAGGCAGAGGCGGCGGCCGACTCATCGCCCGTCCCAGCGGCGGGCGATTGGAACGAGGGCGACGCAGACACGATGAACGAGGAGCACGGCGACGGCTGGTGCGGCAGCAAGATGGCCGCGGTGCTCCGAGAGATCAAGGAGGCCCGCGAGCTGTGCGGCAAGCACGGCCAATGGAAGGTTGCGGGGGGTCAGCGGGGATGCGGAGGCAGTTGAGGATTGCGACGAGGATCTCATGGGGATGAGGCTGGCGATGAGGATGATGATGAGGACGATGAGGATGGTGATGATGAGGAGGGTGATGAGGACGATGAGGATGGTGATGAGGATGGGGATGGCGATGAGGAGGATGGGGATTAGAGAGATAATGTGAGGGAGGGGCGGAAAGTGAGAGAGAGAGAGAGAGTGGAGGAGGTAGATGGGGAGGGTGAGGAGGACGGTGATAAGGGATGATGGTCTGATGGGGGTGAGGTGGGTGATGGGGATTCGTATGCAGATGGCGGTGGGGATGCGGCTGGCGGTGAGGTGCCGAGGGTGATGATGAGGATGAGGATGCTGAGGAGGATGATGATGAAATGAGAAGGATGGGATGAGGATGAGGATGAGGATACATATGAGGATGTGATTGGCTGCTGTGCCCTGAGGTTGGCGTCTCGCCGCGCCCGAAGATCAACGGGTGGGAGTGCTTCGTGCGGAACAATGACGGCCAGAAGTGGACGAAGACCAGCAACGCGAAGATCAAGGTGGCAGCGACGCTCAAGGGCACGGTTCTCTACGCGAACCAGTGGATGCTCGAGAGGGTGCAGGCTGAGGGTGCCGCGCGCGCCGAGTTGTTGGCGGCCGCTGGAGGCGATGATGGCAGCGGCGAGGTGGCGGCCGTCAACATCAGCGACGACGATGCGCATCGGGAGGCCGCCAAGGGTGTGACGGGAGGCGCCGACGGCGTGATGGCCGACACGATGCCTGACGACGTGAAGGAAGGCGCCGACGGCGCGACGGCCGACGACAAGATGCCTGACGACGTGAAGGAAGGCGCCGACGGCGCGATGGCCGACGACAAGATGCCCGACGACGTGAAGGGAGGCGCCGACGGCACGATGGCCGACGACAAGATGCCCGACGACGGGAAGGGAGGCGCCGACGGCACGGCGGTCGACGACAAGATGGCAGACGGCGCGAAGGAGCACGTCGACGGGCTCTTCGATGACGTGGTGCAGGAGATCGACTGTTTCACCCAGCCCGAGGATGACGGCTTGCACTCGACCCAGGTGGAGGACGCCACCGCGACCCAGTTCTTCGGCGTGGTCGAGAATGCGGGGTCCGACCAGAAGCGCCGACGCTTGGGCGCCAAGTCCGCGGTGCCCGAGTCTGACGGCCCTGGGTTGGCAGACTAGGTAGAGTGGATGAGGTGGAGGATGGGAAATGATGGGTTGGCAGACTAGGTAGAGTGGATGAGACGATGGTTAGGATTACAGTGAGAGGATGGGAAATGATGGACAGAGCACGAGAGCAACTTTTGTTATTCAGTATCGGCGACGGCGGCGCCACTAGATATATACATGGATATATAGGCGCCGTACAAGGGTTGCAGCACTCCGCGACGAATGCTTGCGTGCGCGCTGAGAGTTTCAAGGCCTGCCGTCGTCTTCGTGTCGCGTGGCTGCAAGCTCGTTCAGGTCAGGCGCAATGCAATGTGCCGAGGGTAGCTTGACGATCACATACAGGCCGCTCGAAGGTAGCGCGAAGATATTCCTCCTCTGGCCCACGCCCGCTCCCCTTTCCCACGCGTGGGTTTTCGGTCACTGGCTGCCGCCCGTCCACCACCCGTCGTCTGGGTGGGCCCGGGTGGGGAGCTGCGCTTGTTCGATGCCCTGGTTTAGGCACCGATGGGCCTTCGGTGCTGGTGTGCGCCCCAAGTCGGCCCACTCCCGTTTCTGCGGGTTCGGGTTGGGCCCCCCTTCTGAACCGCACATGGCCCGACCAGCCTGGATGCTCAGCAGATACAGCCAATCCGCATAGTAAGGATGCGCGATAAGGATGCAAAGGCCTTGGACGCCCATGTCGATGCTTTTCGAGCGGGCCGCGGCCAACGAAAGCTGCCAAATATGGGCCGAGAAGGTAAGGATGCACGGGTACCCGTGGGAAGGTTGCCCATCCTTACTATGCGGGTTGATTGCAGGCAACGTCCGATATCGCCTATTCCAAATGGCAGCGCGTTGTGCCCCGCCCCGCATTGCCCCCTCCGCCCCCATTCGACCCTATTTCCTGTTTACCCTGGCTCACCGCCCACCCCTCCGCCGCCCCCCCAGCCCGCCCTCAGCACAGACATCCGCCTCGTCCTCTCTCATTCCCCTCACCCCCTGCAACCCCTTGCACCAATTGTCGTCGGCGCACGTCGTCGCGCAACCAGAGGCATGCGCGGGCACGCAGAGACGAGTGACGACGCGCAGAGACATCAACAAGCATCGGTCGGCAGGTTAAGACATGCAACGACACGCGCAGACGCGCAGCGACATGTATAGGCACGCGAAGCCACCAGCTGACAGTCTTCGGCATCTCCAGACATGCAGCGGCATGCGCAGACACGCCCAAACAAATTCAGGCACTCGGAGACATACACGGATATCGACAGACATGCTCGGACATGCAGCCACATTCGCAGACGTGCGCAGACACACGCAGACACTCGCAGGCATACACGGACATCGACAGACATGTTCGGACATTCAGCGACATTCGCAGACATGCGCAGACACACGCAGACACTCGCAGACATACACGGACATCGACAGACATGTTCGGACATGCAGCGACATTCGCAGACATGCGCAGACACGCAGAGACACACGCAGACATTTGCAGACATCGGCAGTCATGTTACGACATGCAGCGACACGCGCAGACATGGGCAGACACACGCAGACACGCGCAGACATCCACGGACACCCACAGACAGCTTCGGACATGCAGCGACATACGCAGACAATCCAAGACACGTGAAGACATTGCCAGGCATCGGTCGACATGTTCGGACATGCAGCGACATGCGCAGACACGCACACACAAGTGCAGACACTCGCAGACATACACGGTCATCGACAACCATCATTCTCGGACATGTAGCGACATGCGCAAACACGCCCAGACACGTGCATACACCCGAAGACCTACACGGACATCGGCCGACGCTTTCGGACATGCAGCGACATTCACAGACATGCGCAGACACACAAAGTCGTTCGACACGCGCAGACATGCGCAGGCACACAAAGACACTAGCAGACATTAGCGGGCACCCACATACATCTTCGGACATGCAACGACATCCGAACATGCTCCGCACACATCGACTGACATTCGGAATGCACGGGCGTTGATTCGCAGACACGTGGATACAGCACAACCGCCCGCTCGCCGTGTCGCCCTCCCCTCGTCCTCCTCCTCCTCCTCATCGCCCTCCTCCTCCTCGCCGTCGCTCGCCTCCCTTCCTCCTCGCCGGCGCCCCGCAGCCCGTCGAGAAACGATGTGCCAGGCGAGTTGCCTATGTTCGCTGGGTCTCGCGCCCAGCCCCCCCCCCCAAAAAAAAAAAAAAACTCCATCGGAGGGGCACCAATCATTAAAGGTGAGGAGGAGGGTGTCAGGAGTCCTCGTGGGCCGTACCGCGGCCGAATGTGGCTTCCAGGGCTATGTCTAGGCAACAGTCGGCACCCGAGGAAGACGAGCTGAGACCAGCAGGGCCCCGAGATCAACGTGGCTCGAATGGCGAGAGGGGGGAGAGGGGGGGGAGAGAGCGAGAGAGAGAGAGAGAGAGAGAGAGATAGAGGGAGAGAGAGCGAGCTCTATAATTATATATAGAGGGGGAGAGAGAGAGAGACAAATAGAGAGAGAGAGAGAGAGAGAGAGCGAGAGAGAGAGAGAGAGCGAAAGAGAGAGAGAGAGAGAGAGAGCGATATATAACACACAACAATAAATGAGAGCAGGGGTCAGGTACGCTGCCAGGTCTACCACGTTAGGTGGCGTGCTCCTGGGGGTCGGGGGCCCCTAGCCTCAGGGGCGCCAGCGGAAGGGGCAACAACGAAATCACAAAGCAAGCGGTGTCCTGGACGTCTAGTGGCCTTAGGCGTCGCGGGGTGCTTTGTGGCCGAAGGCGTCGTGCTTTTGTTTGCGTGGCCTTGCTCGTCTTGGGGTGCGTTTTTATGGGAACCCCTGAGGCTTCAGTGGGGCCGCCAAGCGCTGCGTGACTGCGCTTCTGAGTTTGTTAGTGGTGTGCTGTCACGACAGGAGGGCCCCTGAGGGCGTAGTCGTGCCGGTGGGGCACGGGATGGGATTGGAGCTGGGGGTCTTGAGGCGTCGTTGACAAGCAGTAATGCAGTCTGTGGGGACGCTTTGTGTGACTGCGGGCGTGGCTTGGGGGTGTCTTGCCCACGCCCCGAACCCCCCCCCCCCCTCCCCACAGCACCAACCAGGCCCTATATGGGCGCCTGATGGGTCCTAGATAGGGCCCTGTTGTGGCCTTAATGGGCCAGAAGGGGAAATCTGAGGACTACGGGCACAAGCAGGAGAGGGTAAGACACAGTGCTAGTAAACGGCAGGCGTAGCCACAGCGATCATACCGACTAGCGGTTGTGGGAGAGGCCATTCTTCCCCCATCCCCGAAGGGATGGGAAGGGAGGGGCCTCCTCCCTGGCTGCATTTGCCTTGCGCGGTGCAGTGCCCCTCGGCCCTGACTGGCAGCTGGCTCTGAAGTGCTAGGGCCCCTCGCCACTCCGAACCCCCCGTCCGCCCCTCCACTTGATTTTTTGTTTTATATTTTTTAAGTAAAAAAATATTTTTGTGTTGAACAAGTTTTAAATATGTTTATGTCAGTTTTATTTTTCACATTATTTTTTCAGCTTGGAGGGGCGGAAGGTGGGCCAGGAGGTAGCCCCTCCCTTTACGGGCACTGCGCCTGAGGGGGCTGCGCGGTGGAGAGGGCACCGCCTCCCTTTTGTTTTGCGGGCGGCGCCGATCGTGCACCGCCCCAGCTTGATATGCTGAGCCGCGCGTGCACAAGCACGTTGGTGCGTGTCCTCGTGTTATCAAGCTAGCGCGGTGAGCGGTTGGCGCCGTTCGCCTGGGACCAAAATCGCCCTGGCCGTTTCGCTGGAGACGCTCGTCACTTGTGGCCTCAGTTCTTTGCTAGTATCACACGCCCGCCTTTGTTATATATCAACGCAGAATATGTGCCACATGATTATTTGTTACCATGCCGATGCCAAGCCGTTGCCAAGGGATCCCGTTTTTTATAGCACACGCATTCCTGACATATGCCTTTCGGCACACCCGCTCCGCTGACGCCTGGGGTCTAGGGATTGGGGTCTCGGGTGCTCGCGTGTTCTTGTGGCTCCAGGGGCTCGGGGCTCCAGTGCGCCCATGGCCTCCCAGGGCCTAGGGGTTCAGTCTAGGGGTCGGGGGGCCCAGGGGCGTCTGGGGTTCCAGAGGCTCCATGTGCAGGTGCCATGGGCTCCAAGAGCTCTGGTGCACCCAGGGGCTCCCAAAGCTTGCGGGTTCAGTACAGGGGTCGGGGGCTCCAGGGGCTCCTGGGGTTCCAGAGGCTCAAGGGGCCCCAGGGGCTCCAGGGGCGTTACCCTGGGGCGCTCAGGGCCTCCCAGGGCCTAGGGTTCAGTCTAGGGGTCGGGGGCCAGGGGTTTCAATGATTCCAGATGCTCCAAGTGTTCCAAGGGTTCTGAAGGTTTCGGTGCGCTCAGGGCTTCTCACGACCTATCTGGGGCCCATTCTAGGGGTCAGGCCCCAGGGATTCCACAATTCACATTTGCTTCTACTGTTCCAGAGGCTCTGTTATTCGGGTGCGCCCAGGGCGTGACACTACCAATGGGTTCTGTCTAGGGGGTCAAATGGGTCCCAGGGGTTCCAGTGGCCCCAAGTGCTCCAGGGGCTTCAATGACACCATGGATCTCAAGTGTATAGCTCGAAACGCACCCTATGCGGTTCGCTTGAGACTTGCACCTGGGCGTTTCGCTTGGGACATACCCATCAGTGGTCTCAGCGGCTGGTTGCACCGCCTCCATCTTTTTGTGCACAAGCACGTTGGTGCGTAGCACATGCGTTATCAAGCCATCGCGGTGCGCGGGTGGCCTCGTGGCAGACTTCTCCCTGCGCGTGTTTCTTCTCATCGGTGGTGCCAGCTTTCTGTGATGATCACGTGCCTTTGATGCACAATATTTGCCATGCGAGTCCTCGTTGACAGATCGGTACCAATTGATTCGAATGACAGTCCATCCTTTGTTGCCGAAGCAACAATATACCTGTCACATGCCTTTCGGCTCAACCGCTCCGCTCACGCCTGGGGTCTAGGGGTCGGGGTCTCGGATGTTCGCGTGGTCTTGTGGCCCCAGGGGCTCGGGGCTCTGGGGCGCCCAGGGCCTCCCAGGGCCTAGGGGCTCAGTCTTGGGGTTCGGGTGCTCCAGGGGCTCCAAGGGTTCCAGGGGCTCCGCGTGTTCCAGGGGCTCCAGGGGCTCAGGGGCGCTCAGGGCCTCCCAGGGCCTAGGGGTTCAGTCTAAGGGTCGGGGGATGCATGGGGTCCCAAGGATTCCACAGGCTCCACGTGTTCCAGGGGCTGCAGGAGCTCGAAGGTGTCGGTGTGCCCAAGGCTTCCCACGGCCTACGGTGTTTAGCCTAGGGGTCAGGCTCCAAGGGTTCCAAAGGTTCCAGTGGCCCCAAGTGTTCTGGGGGACAGCGGTGGCTCGGGCCTAGGTTTCAGCCGTTGGGCCCAGGTACTCCAGGGGCCCCAGGGGTTCTAGAGGCTCCAAGTGTTCCAGAGGTCCCGATGGCTCCAGGGGCCACCGATGTAGCATGACAAACGCCCTAGGGTGTCGCTTGAGACTTCCTCATGTGCGGTTCGTCTGTGACATGTTCATATGTGGTCCCAGCTACGCCTTGGACAGTACACAGCCTCATATTGTTTGTTGGCGGCGCCGACCGCTCCCCGCTCCAGAGTGATGCACGCTGCCGCGCGTGCAAGTCTTGGTGCCAGAGCACGGGCGTTTTTTTGCGGCCAGACCGATGTCAAGCATTTGCCACATGATTATTCGTTGCCATACCGATGCCAAGCCGTTGCCAAGAGACTTTTTTGTAGCACGCACATTCCTGACATATGCCTTTCGGCACACCCATTCCGCTCCCGCCTGGGTCTAGGGATGGGGTCTCGGATGCTCGCGTGTTCTTCTCGCCCCAGGGGCTCGGGGCCCTGGGGCGCCCAGGGCCTCCCAGGGCCTATGGGGTCCAGTCTAGGAGATGGGTGCCCCAGGTGCATCAGGGGTTCCAGGGGCTCCAAGTAGCCCATGGGCTCCAGGGGCTCTGTGGCGCTCAGGGCCTCCCAGGGCCTATGGGTTCATTCTAAGTGTCGGTGACCAGGGGCTCCGTGGGTCCGAGCCAGAGGCTCCACATATTCCAAGGGCTCCATCGGTTTTGGGGCGCGCAGGACACCCCGTGGCTAAAGGGTTCAGTCTCGGGGTCGGGGCCCCATGGGTTCCAGGGCGGGATTGGGGCGCGCATGCATCCCGAGGCCAAGGGTGGAGTCAAGTGGGCGGGGGGCGCCCTGCATCGACCTGCGGGGCCGCTGCGGAGCCCTGGTGCGCAAAAATAGCCCATGTCAAGCACTGATAGTCACTGGTAGGCCATGCAACGTCATGCAACGCCCTGGTGGCCCTTGTTAAGCCCAAATAAGCTTGACAAGGCAGTATTGTTGAGCTTTTTGGACGCATGTGAAACCCTACTAAGCCCTGTTCAGCCCTACTAGCCACTGAGCCCTGTTAGCCAATGCTGAGCCACGCCCTGCTACGCCAGTGCTGGGCCCTGTTAAGCCATGCGCAACCCCTGCTAAGCCCTGCCAGCCCCTGCGAAGCCCCTGCGTGCGCTTCCCCCCCCCCCCCCCCCGCGCCCACCCCCTGGCACGGCAACCAATGCTGCGCCCCCCATCACACGTTGCGTGGCCAGTCGCGGGGGCTCTGGAACGCTGCCGAAAAACACACGCGGGGGGTGGCGCACGCAATGCGCCCTCCCCCTATCAATCTCGCACCGCTCTTCCGCAGCACGTTGATGTGATAGCGGTGCCGCTCACAAGCAAGTGCGCAATTCCATGCTAACGAAAACGGGTGCCCCAAGTGGTGCAGCAGGAGCGTGGCGACTCGGGCCCATGCGAAGACTCGTTTCGTCTCTCCTTTTGGGGGGCCCAACCGAAGGCCCCAAGGGTCGCGCTCAGATGCGCACATCAACATCCTGTCGGCGCACCCAACACACGCTTCGTGGCCCCATGGGGGGTTCCACCGAGCGCCCTTATGCGGGTGGGATCCGTAAGCACCACCCCGCCCCATTGCTGCGCACCCTCACACATTTCGGCGCCCGAATGTGAAGGTGCAGATGCGCCCGCCTACCGCATTTCGGCACCCACCGACGGCCATATTGTGAAGGTCGACATGCGTGCCCCCGCCGCGCACCACTCGCGCGACCCGTGGCCCCATAGGCAGCACGGCCGTTTTCGGACCAAATGCGGGGGCCCACATGTGCGCTCCCCTTGGTAAAGTTCGCGGCTGCCCTCGCGCGCTCCGTGGCCACGGCGCAGCATTGGTAGCGCGATAGGTTCGGCTGCCAAAACGCAGGGGCGCAACCGCCGCGCCTTAGCCTCGGCAAGCGAAGCCCATACACGCAGGCGCCAGGCCTTCGGTTTGCAACGTCTGCTACCCATAGTCTCAACTCCCATGCGCTTGGCGCGCGAAGCCAACGACATCGCTGTTGTAACACGTGAAACTCGCACAGTCTTCGGGCACAAAGCGAAACACCACCATTTGTTATAGATATATAGATTACGAATTACGTGTGTATATACATATATACATATATGCAACTCATAAAGGATCCGCGCGAAGCGCGGGTAATGCACGGCACCTTCGCGCGCGAAGCGCGCGAAACAATGTGCAACATGTTCAATTCGCAAGCGCCCCGCGCGCGAAACGCTTTGCCATACTTACAACGCACAAGCGGGTCGCTGGCACATCTTAATTGCATGGCCGACTGATGAAACATGCAGCAATCTTCTGGGCAGGTCTTACCTTGTCGGGCCCGAAGGCGAAGCCGCGTCTGGGATTGCGGCCCGAATACTTAAACATGTCTTAGTGTTTCAGCCAAGAAGCAAACTCACATATGACCGAGCTTTTCGACACGAGAACTCAGCCATGTCTTAGTTCTCGGCCCGAAAACTTAGACATGTCTGAGTTTTCGGGCCGACATGTCTGAGTTCTCGGGCCCGAAAACACAGACATGTCTGAGTTCCCGGGCCGAAAACTCAGACATGTCTGAGTTTTCGGCCCGAGAACTCAGACATGTCTGAGTTCTCGGGCCGAAAGAAAAAGAGAACCTCAGGACGTGATCTGAGTTCTTCGAGGCCGCCAAGGTCGGCGTGAGTTTTTCGGGCCGAAGACTCAAAACATGTATCTGAGTTTCGGTAGTGCGTAGAACTCAAGGGACATGTCTGACATGTCTGAGTTTTCGGATCCGAAACGCAGACAAACTCAGACAAACTCAGACATCCGCGGACATTGTTCGGGCCGAAACCTCAGACATGTCTGAGTTTTCGGCCCGAGAACTCAGACATGTCTGAGTTTTCGGGCCGAAAACTCAGACATGTCTGAGTTCTCGGGCCGCCATGTCTGAGTTTTCGGGCCGAAAACTCAGACATGTCTGAGTTGTCGGTGCGAGAACTCAGACATGTCTGAGTTTTCGGGCCGAAAACTCAGACAGGTCTGAGTTCTCGGGCCGCCATGTCTGAGTTTTCGGGCCGAAAACTCAGACATGTCTGAGTTGTCGGGGCCGACATGTCTGAGTTCTCGGGCCGAGAACTAAGGCATGGCAGACAAGCACCGACATGCAAAGACAGACAAACTCAGACAAACACAGACAAACTCAGACACACTCAGACCAACAGACAAACACAGACAAAGACAGACAAAGACAGACAAACTCAGACAAACTCAGACAACCACAGACAAAGACAGACAAAGACAGACAAACTCAGACAAACTCAGACACCACAGACAAAGACAGACAAATACAGACAAAGACAGACAAAGACAGACAAACACAGACACATCGCAGACAAACTCAGACAAACTCAGACATCAACAGACACAAAGACAGACAAATGCAGACAAACTCAGACACCCTAAGACACACAGACAGACAAACACAGACAAACACAGACATCCACAGACACACAAACACGACATGAGACATATACGGACAGAAAACAACTCCACAATTCTGCGTGCTGAAGGAATGATTTGCAAACAACTTTGCAAAACGTTGGGACGAATGCATGTCACGTCATGACGTCTAGTAGAATCGCCGTAAAACGTGTCCGTGTTACCTTCAAAATGTCGCGAAACTGATCAGAATGCAGCTCTAATTCATATCCAACATAGCTAATTTGCATGGAACTTGCGGTTTACTACTATATACCTGGCAACAATTACTTGTCAGACGCCATTTGGGGACCGAGCACCCTTCAATCGTGACGGTGCCCTGTCAACCGCTAACACCCTCCATGGCGTTGGCTCCAGTAGCTCATCCCAGGACAGTGACGGCTTACAAGTACTTCAACGAGGACGTTGCACACGCATTTCAGAAGGGCGTGCTATACCTGGATGAACAAACTGGTCTTGTACAGTGGCAGTGTGGCAGCAATATCACGCGTTGGCACGGTTCGTGGATTTTCGGGGATGGCACTTTCAGTATATATTTCGACAGCCGTGCTGGTCTTCGCCCCGACAAGAACAATATCATCTTGAAGTCCTCGTTCCTGTTCGAGACTGGAGGTGATGGTGGTGGAACCCCTTGTACCTATGAGGGTTTCGACTACCGCGGGCGTAAGATTTTTATTACGCCAATGTTGAAATTTTCTCTTGACGCCCAAACTGGCGTCTGGAAGCGCACGGCTGAGTGGTCTCAGGAATCGCAGGCCTGGTTCAATATCCCGTAGCTTGGAATCGAACTAGGCTCGCTTGTCGCCGCCTGTATCCGAGGCACCCGTAGGACCCCATCTCGGTGGGCAAGAATTTACCCTCGTCTTCGAGGATCGACGTTGTCGAGTTTGAAAAGGGAGGATGCTCTGTGAGGGATCAGTTGAAGCAACGGTTGTCTCTGCTGGCCGTGGGAGGATGGGGGGTTCCTCGTCGCCTCGGCTGGACGTTGCTCGGGGGACTGGTGACATGTTTTAGCCGCTTTCGTGGCGCCCGAATGCGCCCCAGCCCCTCATGCCCATGAGTCCCTACCCCAATCTCGTCACAATCCCGTTTCAGCTGCGCTGGCCCGAAGGTTCAGTGGGTTGCCAGCCCACGCCGGCGCACGGCTCGGCTTGCAGGCAGCCCGACCCCGTCCACCGTCGGTTCGCGATGCAGGGACCAGGCCAGCTTGTCGTGCAAGAGCAGAAAAAACGAGGGCCCAGGTCAATGCGCTCCAAGCGAGCCGAGGCGTCGCGTGACAGGATGTTCAGCAGGCACATGCAGGAGATCGTGGACGATGATGGGACGCCCCGCCAGAAGCTCTCTCCCGAGATCAGCGAGTTCGTGCAGAAGTATCAGAGCTCGAAGTGCAACACGGTGCTCTCGGGGGTTAAACATGCGGACGACGCTTCTGACTATGATGATCAGGAGGAAGGCGATGGGGAGGAGAGGACGATGGCGGTGGCCAGAACGGTAGGGTAATGATGATTGCGATGATGGTGAAGATGCTTGCAAGAGTCAGGGTTAGCAAGGTGAGCTGGATGAGTGCGAGAGGGGTGAGGGGTTGGGGCCAGGGCAAGTGATGGCGAGGTGGCTCAGCAAGGTGGTGCTGCGTTATTGCAGGAGCGGTCGGAATCTGAGGTGCTACGTAGGATTGGAGGCGGCATGATGACAGCGACGCTGGCGCCGACGCTGACGGAGGAGGGTCGATGGAGGACGAAGGACGGATGGTTGAAGTTAGGCGAGGGAGGTTGAGGAGGAGTGGATGGGGATTTGTGGAGCCGAAGCGATATGTCATTTCCATCTCTTCGCCCTCAGGGCGCCCAGAACGCATTCCCAGGGCACCCGCCCCATCGCCCTCAGGGAACCCCCCTCTTCGTCCCCAGGGCACCCTTCGTCCTCAGGCCACGGGGGGTAGGCAAGTGGAGCCGAGGGCGGTAGGGCGGGCGCGCGCCCCGAGGTGAAAGCCCAGCTGCGGGAGGTGTGGAACCGCTGCGACCGCGATTTCGCCGCGGCTGGGACAGTCCTCATCGCGAGGAAGACGATGTGGCACCGCGGCTGAAGCACTGGCCCTGGCCACTCATGGGCGCAGGGGGGGGGGCGTGAGGTTGCAGCGGGGGTGCACGGTGGTTGCCATGGGCGACCCAGACCCAGGGTGCATGACCACTTGGCATCGCCCATGTCGACTTCCAGGCCCTGCTGCAACCTCCCCCCCATCCTCCTCGTCCGAGCGCGGCAGTCGCAGTGCGTCGGCCGCCAGGCAGGAGACTAGTACTGAGGGGCAGTGGCTGAACCCCAAGCAGCTCGCGGATGTCCTCAAATGCCCTGAGATCGCAGAGAGGTTCCAAGAGTTCTGCAGGCGCAACCAGCTCGTGAAATGGGACGAGAAGCAGCAATCGAAGGTATACTATCATACCAGAAAGTTGGAGACGTACGGCACCAGAAAGGAGGGCATCATCGAGACGGGCGGCAGCGCCAGCTCCAAGGCCGCCCAGCCGACGACCGCTGATGATGCGGACGATGATGCCGACCAGTGCCAGGACGAGGAGGCCGAAGACGAGGAGTGGGGCACCTCTGACTGGGATAACTGGGAGACGGCCGAGAAGAAGACTAAGAGGAAAAAGAAAAAAGTGTCCGTCAGCGCGTCCACCACCGAGGCGTCAAGCCCAGTCAAGAAGCACAAGAAGAAGAAGAAGATGAAGAAGCATGGTAAGGACACACAGGACAAGGAGAAGGCCAAGAAGAGGAAGACCAGGGACGATGAAAGTTCGGGCGAGACAGGCCCGAAGAAGAAGAAGAAGAAGCAGCATAAGAAGAGCAAGAAGGAGCGCGACGATGACTCGGACGGCCCCCCGAAGAAGAAGGACAAGAAGGATGGTGATGTGGACGCTCAAAAGAAGAAGGCCACACACGACAAGTTGAAGAGCAAGAAAGCTGACAAGAAGCATAAACATCAGAAAGAAAAACACAACGAGAAGTCTGACGAGGAGCAGCCCACGCCGACGCAGAAGGTTAAGAAGTTGACAGTGGCGGCCAAAGCGAAGGCGAAAGCCAAGGCAAAGGCGGCGGCAGCGGCAATCAAAGCGAAGGCGGCCGAGGAGGCGAAGACGGCGGAGTTCAAGAAGAAGAAAACGGAGAAGGAGGACACGGGGCTGAATACTAGATGCGCTCACTCCACCCTTTCGTATCGCCGACCTCGGACCTGCGACGCCCCCCCCCCCCTCCCCCACCCCCCGTCACCCCGTCGGCCAGCGCTCCGCCGCCCTCCCACTGCAAGAGGGCAGGTAAGCTGATTAGGAGGATTGGCAACGCCTGTTCAGAGCACGGGGAACCATCGGATGCTGACAGCCAGGAGGTCGGTATGTGCAAGGATGGGGGAGCAGTGAGCGGGGACTGGGGGCGGTCAGGGATACGACTATGGGGAGGGGCCGCTGAGGGTGATGAGTATCATGGCCAGGGGGCCGATGGGGGCTACGGCGACGATGGTGGCTCTGAGGAGGGCGGCGGGGATGGCAGTCAGATCTGGTTCAGATCTGACTGTCATCTGAAAGGGTATTGGCCGAGGGCTAGGTCGAGGGTTGGACGAGCGACTGGCGTAAACGCATGCTGCGCAAAGTGGTGAGGAGGGCGCGGGGGGATTGAGCGTCGCCGATCAAGGATCGTTCGACGTCTTCATCGTCAGAGTCTGACTGCACCAGCAGCAGCAGCAGTGGCTGACGGACTTCGAGATGCTGGATGGCTGAGTACGTCGAAGTTTCTAGGCACGTGCGCCTACGACTCGCTGCGAGGCGGGTGCAAGCGGCGTCTGGGGGGCGTCGTTCAACCCGTCGTTCGCCCCCTGGTCCGACTATTTCCGTGTGAAGACCATGAGAACGAGGGCTGCGAGAATAATGCCGATGTGAGCGGGGGCTGTGGCAATAATGGTAATACAGGGGCGAATGTAAGGGCGAGGTGCGAGTGACGAGTTGAGCGACACCCCCAGGTGACCCCACCCCACCCCAGCGTCGGGGGAGGACAGAGACTGTTATGATGAGGACGAGGAGGAGGATGAGGAGGAGGAGGACGACGAGGAAGGCACGCATCCATCACCATGAAGGGCTGGTGGCAAAGAAAGGATGGCGACGAGGAGGGGGATGATGATGGGGAAGGGAGGAGAAAGAGGAGGAGGATGAGGAGGATGAGGAGGAATAGGAGGAGGAGGAGGATGAGGAGGAGGAGGAGGAGAAGGAGCAAGAGGAGGAGGAGCGGGAGGATGATGAGGAGAGCCAGCAGCCAGCGTTCTTTCACGGTCGGGCGCGGACCGAGCCTAGTGCGTGCGGCGTCACTGTCGGCGCGGTTTTCGTCGCCCGCAGTTCGGGCGTGACACTCGTAGTCGTTGGACAGCCAGCTGTCGACACGTTCTCGAGATAGAGTGGCATCTCAAGGTGCGCGCCGCCCGTGGGAACGGGGTGCCCGAATGTCCCAGCCATCCTCTGCGCTGTCCCAGATCAGCTCTGATGTCCGAGGGCCTTGCGGTCTCGGCCATCGGCGGTCATTCCCATGCAAATGGCCATATGTGTCTCGAGGGCGTTGCATTCGCGGGCCTTGCTTTCGCTGCAATATGGTCTCGCATTCGCTGCCGTCTCTGGTTTCCGAGGGTCGTGCATCCGCGGCCACCTCTGGTGCCCGAAGGTCTTGCATCATCGCATCGTGCCCCCCTCCCCCATGCGCCGTGCTCCTCTTGCCACCCCCGCCGCGCCCTATCTTGATGTGAGGCCGAGTGTTGCTAGCGTTGGTCGGCCTTGTGGGCCAGGTGGTGGAGACGCAATGCTGTCTTGCATGCGGCCATGCGTCCTCCCAGATGTCTCGCCGCAAAGGCCGCAATGGCCCGTCAGAGCAACGCAATTCAACGCAAGTCGATCAGGAACTGTCCAATTCCGTAGCCGTTTTGGCTCGAGGATCGGTCGGTTTCAGCATCGCCCCGAGTTCGGCGCACCCATGGGGAGCGCCCGTTCTGTCACGGGAGCAGCTGGGAAGCGCCACAGTTTCAAGCAGTTTCGGAGGGGCGGACACGAGTTGCTGATGGCAGACAGCGCCATTGGGGTGGCTCGTATTCGCAGGCATGCGCAGGCTGTGATTCGCGGCCCCGATCCCGAGGCTGACTATCCTAAGCAACTCCGCGATACGCTGCTGGGGTTATTCTTCGCTGGCGAGATGTCCGCAGCGCTACTCCTCAAGCTGTGCGTCTTAATCACCCGCTCGAAGGGGCTCGGCGTGGAGGACCTGGCGCGCGACATGAAGCACAACAGGAATGCTTCGCCAGCAGTGTACAAGCTCCTCGGCGGCACCGAGGTGGAACGCCAGCTGCTGCACTACACGGAGATTCCCTGCAACACGCGCAAGGGCCGCACAGGGTCGCGGACTCTGGTGCCGTCTGTGCCTTTTTATGAAGTTATCTCGCGCTCGTTTGAGCGCGAGGAGGCGGCGCTTCTGAAGCACAGGGTGAAGCCCAACTTACTGTGCGCCAATTTCTACAGCCACGACGTTGTCAAGGAGGTCGGGCCTGAGCTCTGCATACCTGGGCGGCTCTTCATGGATTATGCGAAGCTCGATGGCCAGGCGCCCGCGGCAAGTGGGCGTCGCAACCGTCATGTTTAGATCGGCCGTCGGAGAGCGGGCGAAACGGCTGACGAACTACGGCGACGACGACGACAACGAGAACCACAGCTTTCCGACGGTCGGTCTGGACACGTGGCGTTGTGCGTTCATGCCGCAAGCCCGCTAGGCAACGACGCTCAACAGCAAAGTCGGTTTCGCCGCTGCCCTCCCACCCGAACGCAATCGGACGAATCCCGCCCCCCCCCCCGCTTGGGCGAGAGGCATCCCTAGCGCCACACCCCTTTCCCCGCCCCATTACCCTGTGCTGGGATGTGAATGGTAGGGGGCGGCTGGGGGCGGAGCGGCCCGAACGTCCAACATGGCCCAAGGCAGGCCCCAAGAAGGATAGGATACCACCGGATGGCCCTTTTAAGATGGGTCATGGCCAAATGCCCTCGAAGCCCTCCAAAAACAACTCCGCAGCTAACGCAACGCATGGTGGCTGCGTTTGTTGTGGTGGCCTTCTCGCAACGTTGTTTCCGATTGCCCTTCAAAGCGTCAGGGTTGCCCCAGTCCTGCCCCAGAACCCAGGGGCGCCCCAACAACGAGAACATGTGTTTCTTTTTTTTCTTGCGTCTGAAAGGAGGGGCTGGGTCGACAAGGCCATTAATCTCGAACCGTGGGGCGCAAGATGGCTCCATGATTCGCGAGTCTGCCCCCCAAGCCCCCCTCCCATCCGCAACTATAGCAGGACGGATCCGTCCAGCTATGGTTGCGGACGCGGGTGCTGGTGGAATTTGCACCCCTGCCGCACGCACGCGCGCGCGCATGCTCCGACACGCGCGCGCGCACGCGCGCGCACACACGGACACGCGGACGCACACGCACACACACACACGCAACCACACACACATGCACACACGCACACCCCCACACACACACACACACGCGCACGCACGCAGGCACACACACACACACACCTTCACACTTTCACACACACACACACAAACACACACACACACACACACACACACACACACACACACACGCCCCGATCACCATTCCGAACCAGCGGCGCGCCCTGAAGGGGGAGGATGGAAACTGAGGAGGGCGGGGACAGATGCCCAGGAAGAAGGCGGGAATGGTGAGGGAGGGAGGCACAGGGGCGCGATCTGCGCCCGTCACCGCGGAAGGTGCCACGCAACCTGCCAGCGTTGCCCCGCATGTGATTCCTTGAATCCCAGGCTGGTGATTTACACGCTTTCGCTTGCTGCGTCTGGTTTCATTGCGCTGGTGCGCGCCACATGGGCAATCGAGACAGTCGCGCGTAACAGGGTGATGTTGAGCAGGGTATGCTGGTTTGTAGCGCGCGCTAGGATGTGCCACGTGAATTCCCCATGTGCGCCAGAGTTGTGCAAGTGGCGGTGCAAAAAAGTGTGGACCCAAGATTCAAAGCAATATCACACACGCATGCAATACATTTGAATAGGTGCATGTAGGTTCGATGCAATTACCTCTGGTTGACGGGCGATGCGCACGACGCGCCGAGCAGCGCGAGGTTGTTTCGAAAAACATGTGCGCCGCGCCTGCCGCGTGCGGATACTGAACAATGAACGCACGTGGCTGCGGTTTTCCAACATGCAGCATGTTCAATACGGTATTCGGCGCATATGCACTGGTTTAAACTGATGACGTTTGTATGTATGTGTGTTGTGTCGGGATTTCCCAAGTTCGGTCAAGTTGTTGGGTGATCGCGGTTCGCAACACGAGTTGTTCCAAGTTGCAGAATGTTTATCAAACGCAAGTGGTGCTTGCAGCAAACAGTGCAGGTTTTTAGCTGTTACTGAATCGCAACGCGCATTTAACGCTCCCCAATCGCACGTGCAGCAAACAGCGCAAGTTGTTGGCTATATTAGATCACAACGCGCATTTTTTCAAAGCGTTGCATGGTTCGCAATCGCACTTGGGGTTTGCAGCACACAGCGCAAGTTTCGCATGCTTTGCCTGTTCGGCAGGCGCCAGCATACATCCACAGCTTTCGGCTGGCATCCAGACATCAGCAGGCATCCACATACATCGACTGACATGGGCAGACACGCGCACACACCCGCGGACATCGACGTCGAGCCCCGCGCTGCCCCCTGCGGCTGCGGCGGCGCAGCTGCCCTGCGGCGCTACCTCTTGCGAGGTGGCGCGCCGTCGCAATTGGTGGTGGAACTGCGTATATGCACACGCGCACGCGCGTGTGCAAGACCCATTCGAAGGCAAACCAGCCCGCGCCGCGCAAGCAACGGCGCGCGCCCGCCGCGATGGGCGGCGGGTGCGCTGCGCCCGATTGCGCGGGCCAGCCCAGGGCCGCCGCTGGCGTCTCAAGCAGCGCGAGCGGGCAGGCGGGGCGGCTGGCGACCTGTCGGGCGCAGCGGGCGACGCATTCGCGATTGCCGACAAGCTCCCGAACGAGAGGGAGGCGCGCGCGCGCGCCCTTCATGAAGATTGCCAACGCGGCGCGGAAGCCATCGCTGCGGACATTCGCGGGCCGAAGGCACGCTGGATGCGCGGGGGGGCGCGCGGCCGATCGCCGAGGCGCGCGCGCCCCGAGGAAGCGGCCGTCGCGGACTGCGGCATGCAGCAGGGCGCGTCGGCGCGCGACGCGAGTGTGGCGCACTCGCGCTGTTGCCCAACCATCCTACGGCGTTGGGTCGCCGCTGCGCAGGGACAGAGCGCCCCGCGTCCTCTCCCTTCCCTCCCCCGCCCCGAACAGCACGCCGCGTTGGCGCGCCCCCCCCGCCCGCCCCGCTGCCCTGCGCGGGGGGAAGGGCGAGGGGGGGCGGGGCGAGGGCGGGGTGGGGCGGGGGGCGGGGGTGTGGGGGGGGGGGGGGGGGGGGGGGGGGGGGAAAGGGGGGTGGGAGGGAGGGGGGGGGTGGGGGGGTGGGGGGTGGAGGGAAGGGGTAGGGGGGGGGGGGGGGGGTACGGTATGGGGGGGGGGGGGGGGGGGGTGGGGGGTTCGTTGAGGCACCGCGCGCCAGCGTCCGCGCGCGTCCGCCGCGCCCAGCTTGGCGCGCCCCTCGCGCGCCCCGTGGACCGACGGTGGGCCCCCGCAGCAGGCCCAAATGACAGCGCTCGCACGCGCCCGCCGCATTTGTTTTTGGCACGTCACTCGCACGCTTCGGGGCCCCATTGCGGGGCGCGGGGGGAAGGGGGGGGAGGGGGGGGGGGGGGGGAGGCGTGTGTGTGTGTGTGTGTGTGTGTGTGCGTGTGTGTGTGTGTGTGTGTGCGTGTGTGTGTGTGTGTGTGTGTGTGGGGGGTCGCATGCGCTCACGGCGCCCAGTTGGCGCGCCCCTCGCACGCTTCGCGGCCCCATAGGGGGCGCCGCCGAAGGCGCGACTGCCAGCGTTTGCATGTGCATGTGCCCGCCGCACCCAGTTGACACGCCCTTCGCGCGCTTCGTTGCCCCACAGGGGGCCCCAACCGAAGTCCCACATGCAAATGTTCGCACGCGCTTGCCGCGCCCACGTTGGCGCGCCCACCCGCGCGCTTCGCCGCGCCATAAAGGGCGGGGAGAGGGGGGGGGGAGGCGGGGGGGGGTTGGGGCGCCGAAGGCCCAAATGCCAGCGCCCGCGCGCGCCCGACGCGCTCATTTTGGCGCGCCGCTCGCGCGTTTCGCGGCACCGCGGGGCGCCTCGCCGAAGGCCCAAATGCAAATGTCAGCATGCGCCCGCCCCAATCATCTCGGCGCGCCCCTCGCGCGCTTCGGAGCCCCACGGCGGGGCCTTACCGAACGCGCAAATGCCAGCGCTCGGAGGCGCCCACCGCGCGCAGTTTGGCACGCCACACGCACGCTCCGCGGCCCATCGGGGGCCCCACCGACGGCCCAAACGTCAACGTTCGCACGTGCCCATCGCGCACATTGCGGCGCGCCCCCCCACGCGCTTCGGCGCCCCATGCGGGGCGCCGCCGAAGACCTAAATGCCAGCGCTCGCACGCGCCCACCGCGCCCATGCTGGCGCGCCCCATCGCACGCTTCGCGGCTCCACAGGGTGCGCCACCGAGTGCCCGCATGACAGCGCTCGCACGCGCCTACACCGCCCGCGTTGGCGCGCCCCTCGCACGTTTTGCGGCGCCATGCGGGTCCCTGCCGAAGGCCCAAACGCCAGCGCCCGCACGCGCCCGCCGCGCCCATTTTGGCAGCCCCCCCACGCGATTCGTGGCCCCATCGGGGGTACGCCCGAAAGCGGGCATGCCAGCGCCCGCGCGCGCCCACCCCGCTCATTTTTGCGCGCCCATCGCGCGCTCCGAGGCCCAATCGGCGGCTGCCCGTGGCCACGTAGGGGGCCCGACCGACGGCCTACATGCCAGCGTTCGCACGCACCCAACGCGCCCAGTTTGGCGAACCCTTCACACGTTTGGCAGCCCAATAGGGAACCCCGACGACTGCGGTGGATACGACGACGGCGCCAACTATTCACCCATGGCCCCCTGGCCACCCCAGGAGGCGCGGGGCGAGATGAGGCGGCGGTGGATGACCCTCTTCCTTATGGGCGGGTGTGGGGGGGAGGGGAGTCTGGGGGGGGGGGGGGGGGGGGGGGGGGAGCGGGGGCGGGCGGGGAGGGGTGGTTAAGAGGGGGAGGAGCGGCGGAAAAAACAAGGAAGGGGAGGGAGGGGGGGAGGGGAGGGAAGAGGTGAAGGGGGGGCGCGGGGGCAGGGGGGGGGGATTCGAGAAGAAGGCTCCCTGTGGACACCCGTTGCGAGTCGGCGGGGTGGGGGCGGGCCGCGCGCCCAGATCCGAAAACTTAGCCATTTGGGGTGCGCGAGGGGGTGGGCAGAGTTGGGCCAGCGCCTTCGGTTGCCAGGGCCTGCGTTGGAGGTCCAGCACAGGCCTCGGCAATCGAAGGCGCGGTTTGCTGTTCAGCCCTCACGTATTACATTTTAACGTCGACGACGTCTGCTTGCGCACTAACGCGTGCTATGCTATGGTATGTCATGGCTTGCTCTTAGGTTTGGGGGGGTACGGCGGAGGCGGGGGAGGTTCATACAATGGCCACTGTGCCAACCCGCCTGACCCGCGGACCCCGCCGCCGAGCCTAGCGGCTGCCGTGGAGCGGCACGGCGGCGGGGCCACCCTTCCCACCCCAGCGGGCCGCCACGGCCTGCGTGCTTTTTTTTGGGGCCCTCTGGCGGTCCCGCTCGGGATCGGGTCGCGGGAAACGCGCGGTCGGGTCTTGTGGGGTTGCCACGGGTACCCTCGAAGGAGGGCGGCGGTTCGGGGGAGGAGGAGTGCGGAGGATATTGCGTGTTTGCTTTTCGGAGACCCCCTGTGTGCACACGTATACACATACATGTGCCTATGTATATATATATATATATATAAAGGTATAGCCAGGGAAAGGACCGCCCGTTCGCGAGCCGATCGCGGGCCAGCCAGGCGCCCGCCAGGCGCCCTCCTTCGGCCCCCCGCTTCGCGGCTCCATAGAGTGGCTCCGCCGACGGCCGCAGCGGCTGCGCTCGCACCCGCTAACGCGCGCACATTCCTCACACGTTTCGCGCCCTAGGGGGCTCCATCTCGGGCCGCAGTGGCTGGCGTCTCTATTGCGGGGCGGCGGCTCTTCGTGTCCACACTTCACCAGGATGAGCGTATTCTCGTGGGGCAGTACCACCACCGCATGTTTTGCAGGTGCGGGTGCAGAGGGTCGCACACCCTCCAGCCTCTCCTAGACAAGATCGCGTTTGATTTCCGAGTGGCTGCTGCAGGGTACTGGCCTGCAGGAGACTCGACAGGGCTGCCTTGGCCAGAGGACTCCTGGCGAAGACGGTTGGCTGGAAGGCCATTGTTCCCATCTGTGCGCGGCAATTGCCGCTTTGTTCTCGTGGAGGTAGGCGCGGATCTGGACGAAATGCCGAAAACCTTCGGTTTACCAGACTACCGCAGCAAGTTTGGCTGTTTGCGGTGCTTTCAGAGTCACGCAGAGTTTTCGGACCTTTCAGCGCCAGTGCGCAAACGAAAACATCAATGGTTGATCGACACCGCTGAAAGTACGCTTGCCTTGCATGACGTGCAGGACAGCCAAGTCCAGACTTTGCGGGATAATTGCGTGATCAGGAGGAAACGTGGCGGCGTGATTCTCCAACGGCACATTCGTCATGAGTTCCCCGCCCTCCGGCGGGGGGACCGCATTGAGCCCGCCCTTCCTGGGCGGCCAGACTTCTGGCACGGCCAGAGGTGCAGCGACTTCCCGCCCGAGCGTCGCCAGATGCTCGTGTACACGAGGCCCCCAAATAGCCTCCTCTTTATCAATCGGTTGTTTACCGTGCGGGGCGTCCAGCCTGGCGTTCCAGGTTTGAGATTGGAGCATTTCTTGTTCGATTCGATGCATTTTGCGGACCTTGGTATTCTTGCCTACTTCATGGCAGCGGTTTTGTGGTTGCTCGTTCGGCTTGGGTATTTCGGCAATTTCACGGATGCGGACCATGACGAGGTGGACGTTGCCATGAGCGATGCCTTGAAGCAGTACTATAAAGCCAAGGGGGTTCCAGATCGCGAGCGCCAGATCGCAGTTTCCCAAGGGGTGGTGGTTTTGCAGTCGGTGCCCCAGGGGGCGCGTGTTTTCCCAGGGGCTGTTTTCACAGGTTCCCCAGGGGCTGCAAAAGGTTTCTGATGGGGGCGGGGGCAGCGTGGAGGATGATGAGGCGGACGGAGTGAGACACGAGGGGGAACGACAGGCGTTCGAAACTCGTCTGCCCACGGCGGCGGTGCTGATGATGCTGCTGGCGATGCTGATGGCGATGGCGATGATGCTGACGACAGTGATGGTGATGGTGACGAAGATGCTGCTGACGACGGCGGCGATGATGATGGCACTGGTGGTGGGGGCGGTGGCGATAACGATGCTGATGTCGACAGGAACGATACGGATGATGATGCTGACGATGCTGTTGCTGGTGATGCTGGTGCCGACGTTGCTGCTGATCAGGGCGTTGTCGAGGATCGTGCTGCTGCTGACGATGCTGATGATGAGGGTGATGGTGGTGGCACTGGCGATGTTAACGGTGGTGGTGGTGGTCATGGTGATGGTGGCGATGCTGGTGGTGAGAGCGATGACGACGATGGTGGTGATACTGATGATGCTGCTGATGCGGATGACGATGCGGTTGACGATGTCGTTGGTGGTGCTGATGGTGATGGTGCTGTCGCTGATTATGCTGATGATGCTGGTGATGACGAGGAGGCTTGAGAAAGAAGAGGAGGAGTGGAACGATGCGGGTGAGGAAAAGTGGGAGAAGGACAAGGAGAAGGAGTGGGAGGGGAAGGAAGGGGATAAGGCGGCGGAGGGGGAGGGCGAGGAGAAGAACGCGAATGTTGGAGTTTTCTCCCCAGGCCCCCTCAGGGTCGCCCGCAGTGGCGGTGATGGTGGTGATGATGATGACGATGGTGCTGACGACGGTGGTGGTAATATTAACGATGATTGTGCTGGCGATGATGACGATGCTGATGGCAATGCTAATGGTGATGATGCTCCCACGGATGTGATGGTGATGGCGACGGTGGTAGTGACTGTACCGATGTCGATGGTAACGATGCTGATGGTGACGACGACGTGCTGATGATGAGGACGGTTCCGAGGATGGTGACGCGGATGGCGGTACTAATGGTGGCGGTGATGTTGGTGGTGCTGTCGGTATTTTTGGTGGTGGTGGTGATGGTGATGGTGGTGATGAATGTGATTGTGACGAGGATGTTGCTGATGGTGCTGAGGACGATGGCGACGACTGTGACGTGGTGGTGAGGCTGCTCATGATGACGATGATGAGTAGGGTGGTGATGCTGATGAGTATGGTGGTGACGATACCGTTGTTGGTGATGATGCTGATGAGTATGATCATGATGTTGATGATGGTAAGGGTAATGGTGATTGTGGTGCTGCAAATGATCCTGATGCTGATGATGATGGCGGCGGTGCCGACGGCGATGCTGATGGCCATGCTGGCGATGATGAGGCGGAGGAGGGTGAATGACGAGGAGGAACGGGAGGAGGAGACGGAAGAGGAGGAGAAGGAGCGGGGAGGAGGAGGAAGAGGAGGAGGAGGAGCAGGGGGAGGAGGAGAACGATGAGAAGGATGCGGGTCGGCGTCCTTGACGTGCTGGCCCAATGGGGCCCGTCGCCCGAGAGCGAGCCCCGTCGCACTCACGCAGCGCTGCGCCACCCCGACTTCCGATGTCTGACACGAAGGCCCTGATTGACGAGATCGCGAGGCTCTTGCAGCAGCTGCGAGACGCAGATGCGGCGCGCACCCAGGCGGGATAGGGTGCAACAACAATGCTGGACTGCCCTTCTCTCCTGCATTGGCGCGCGCCGCATGTGCCGTTACTCCCCCTTCGTGCCCCGCCAGCGCACACACCCGAGGCACTGGAGAGCAGGGCTCAAGAGATTCGAGCGCTGCACATCGAGACTTACGAACTAGGCGAGGAGCTGGCCGCGATGCGCATCATACTCAACCAAGTAGCGCCCGACAGGCTGGCTCAGCACGACCGCGAGTTCAGCGTCCAGATGAGGTGAGAACGGTTGCGCGCCCACCAGTTTATCGGCATCGCTCGGACGTGAGATCGCTGATATGCGGCTGGTGGGACAGTTATATCAAACTGTAGTTTTTGGTACATGTGGTCCCCAGCTCGAACCCTCAATGTCGAGCGTTGAAGCTGCCTCGTCGCTGCTGCTGGACTCGCGAACAAAAAACGAACTGTGCGGGGGGCGAACGGCTCGAGCGATGGCGAGTTCTCGAAGAGGCACCCTAGTTCCTTCTACTATCACACCACCACTCCCGATGTAAAGGGTGCCCCATGGGTTCCAGGAGTGGCCTAAATTGTTCCAGGGATTACAGGTGCTCCAGGGGTTCCAGGTATAGCATGAAACAAGCGCCCTAGGCGTTTCGCCTGGGTCTTCCTCCTGTGCGTTTCGCTTGGGTCATCGGTGCTCCCAGCGGTGGGGAGGGCACCGCCTCCCATTTTGTGCGCAAGCACGTCTGTGCGTAGCCCTCGTGTTGTCAAGCGTGCGCTGTGCTCGGCTGCCGTCGTGAATGGCATGCCCATGGGCGTGTCGCTCCTCATCGGTGGTGCCAGTTTTGTGATTTACACATCCCTTTCTTTGTCACCAGATCGATGACAAGTCTTCGCCATGCGATTTTCTGTTGCAAGATCGATGCCCGTTCTTTGTAACCACAACTAGTATTCCCCGATGCCTTTCGGCACAACCACTCCGCCCCTGCATGGGGTCTAGGTGTCGGGATCTCGGATGCTCGGGCTGTCTTGTGGCTCCAGGGGCTCGGGGCTTTGGTGCGCTCAGGGCCTCCCAGGGCCTAGGGGGCCAGTCTGAGGGTCGGGGGCTCCAGGTGTTCTCGGGGTTCCAGAGGCTCCAAGTGTTCCAGGGGCTCCAGGGTCTCTGGGGCGCTCATGGCCTCCCAGGGCCTAGGGGTTCAGTCTAGGGGTCTGGGGCTCCAGGGGTTCCAATGGTTCCAGGGGCGTCAAGTGTCTCAGGGGCCCCAGGTGCTCCAATGCTTCGGGGCGCTCAGGGCCTTCCATGGCCATATGTGCTGGTCAAGTCGGGCGCATCATGGGTTCAGGAGTTCCGGTGGCCACATACCAGAGGTTCACGCGTCCCCAGGGGCAACAGGTGTAGCATGAAAAGCGTTTTGAGCGTGTCGCTTGGGACTTCATCCTGCGCGTTTCGCTTGTGGCATACATATATATATATATATGTACACACACGTGCATCCGTGGTCTCAACTACCAAGAGGTAGCCCACTCCTTTACGGGCACTGCGCCTCGTTTTTTTTCTGCGGGAGGCGCTGATCGCGCACCGCTCCAGCTTGATATGCGCTGCCGCGCGTGCACGAGCATGTTGTCGTCGGATGTCGGCTGTTGGTTATCACATGCATCTGCGTCTGGCCAGTGCCCGTTGATTTACACATCCCATTCTTTGTCAACAGATCGATGACAAGGCTTCGCCATGCGATTTTCTATTATATGCCCGTTCTTTGTTACCACACCTAATATTCTCCGATGCCTTTCGGCACAACCACTCCGCTCCTGCATGGGGTCTAGGTGTCGGGATCTCGGACGCTCGGGCTGTCTTGTGGCTCCAGGGGCTCGGGGCTCTGGTGCGCTCAGGGCCCCCCAGGGCCTAGGGGGCCAGTCTGAGGGTCGGGGTCCAGGTGCTCTCGGGGTTCGAGAGGCTCCAAGTGTTCCAGGGGCTCCAGGGTCTCTGGGGCGCTCAGGGCCCCCCAGGGCCTAGGGGTTCAGTCTAGGGGTCTGGGGCTCCAGGGGTTCCAATGGTTCCAGAGGCTCCAAGTGTTCCAAAGGCTCCAGGGGCTCTGGGGCGACCAGGGCCTCCCAGGGCCTAAGGGTTGATAGGGGTCTGGGGCGCCAGGGGGTCCAAGGGTTCCAGAGGCTCCAAGTGTTCGGTGATCCGCGTGCTCTAGCATCTTGGGGCGCGCAGGGCCTCCCAAGGCCTGGATGATGAGATCGATGGTGATGTAACGAGGTTGTGATGCTGATGACGCTGATGACGCTCGATGGCGGTGGCGATGATGATGCTAATGATGGTGATGATGATGCCGGTGATAGCATGATGGTGGTTATGATGATGCTGATGGTGATGGTGATGCGGACGAATGATGATGGCGATGAGGCTCGTATGATGCTTTTGCTGCTGGTAATGATGGCGACATGATGACGATGACGACGATGCTGATGATGATGATGACGAACATGATCATGATGATGATCGCGGCGATTGCGTTGGCGATAGCGACGGCGATAATAATGACAAACAGATGTGTCTTATCATGTCTTCGGATGTCTGTGGAACTCTCTGAAACTAGCCAAAACCCAGTACAAACAGTGAAAACCTTAAGTAACTCATCGAACAGGAATGGGGCATGACAGCAAAAGAGCTCGAACTTTGTCGCGGAAGGTGCGGAGGGTGCAGCCGCAGGGGAGAGCATCGCAAGTTCCACGGTTGGCACCATACGTACCCTTTTGTGCCACACCCTTTCTTCCGACCTCCAGATGGACCTGGGCCCTCTCCAGAGATCCAGCGCATTGAAAAACTCCAGACTGGTGATCTTTGCCTTTTTCGGCCTCGGGAGGCCCAGGGCTCGGGCCGTCAGAAAGTGGCGCGGGGTGAGGAGCCAGCTTTGTGGAGAGGGTCGATACGTTGGGGACCCCGTACTCGCAAGATCAAGACATCATATTCCTGGGTCCAAACATAGCGATCGAATTCGCCGGAACTCGGGTATGCCGACGCTCTTCCCCCACCCGTGTTTGAGTTTTGACGGTCCAGTTTTCGTTGGATGTTTGCAGCCTGAGTTCGCGTTCAGTTTCAGGCTGGGTCTCGTCATTTTCTGGACGGCCACGTCGGGCCAACCCGAGTCCCCTGGAACCCGAGTCTTATGTTTTCCTAGATCCTGGCCGTTTCTCAGGCCAGATGATTCGACCACCGTACCGAATTTCATAGTTGGCCTGCAACAGAAACGCGGCCACGCTTGTTACGTAATCCAATCTGCGCGCCCCAGAAACACGGTTGCCCTGGCGCCGACAGGGGTCGTGGCCAGAGGAATGCATTTCCGAAAGCCTTTACCCATCGCGGACCCCAGCCAGCCCCGGCTTGAAATCCTCAGGCAAAGTTGCGACCCACGAGTCAGTACCCCGACAGAGCCTTCCTTGCTCGGTACCTCCTCATCGGTAGTCGTTTTTTTCCGACGGAGCCGACGGATTGCGAGCGCCCATCGATCTTAGTCATCCGAGTTGTCCCATGCATTCGGTTGTTTTGGGGGTCACCGATGGGCGAGTTCGCTCTGTCGACGTCTGAGGTTCGGACAGGACCGTTCCCCGTGCGGCCGGCGGCGCCGGGCGCGGCGGATAAGCTCTCTGCGCGAGGGAAGCGTGCGTGAAACGTTCTGCCCAGTGTGCTCGAGGCCCTGCGGAAGCGTTTCCGCGGACCTGCATCTGACCTTCTGCTAGCCGCACTGGTTGCCCCGAACACCCTGCGCGAGAAGCAAACTTGCAGCCGTAGCGGTGGCCACGCTCCGTCGCCCGAGTTTCGGGGTCCGTTTCGGGAGTTGAGAGCGGTTTCCCCCCGTGCGGTGGCCCCCGAAAGTAAATTCACGCACGCACGGGGTACAGTGGAGACCCATGCCAAGAAACACCATGCTTGCCTCCAGAGTGCCCTGGGTTTCTTGGGTTTCGATGGTTTTGGTATGGAAAGCGTGGTGCTCCCACACCAAAATTCAGTGGACGTCCTGGGGTCTCAGGGTTGGGTTTCTTGTGGAAGGTTGCTTGTGGTCGAGCCCCTGCTGTAATCCATGCCTTCGCGGATCTTTGAATGTGGGGGCCTCTGGGAGGTCTCGTGGAGCCACCTCGGGGCCCCCGTGAAGACCATTCGTGGGGCTGGTTCGGGGAGGCATGGGGCCTTTGGAGGCTCGGCGGGGTGCTTTGCGGAGCGATTTTGGGTCGGCGGCGAGCGAGGGGAGGAATTGAGAAGGAGAAGGTCTTCTCAGAAGGCGGCGAGACTTCTCAGAAGCCCTCGCGCCTTCTGAGAAGTTTTTCCTGTCTTCGGGGAAGGCTTAGAATACTTTTCAGAAAGCTGGGGGACTTCTGAACTTTCTGAGAAGGCCTTTTCCTTCTCACTCCCCCCCTCGCTCGCCGCCGATTGGGGCTTATGGCTCAACAGGGAAGGCCTGAATTCCCTTGGGGCCTCTCAGGCCATCATGAAGGCCGTCATGAGGCTTCAAGGGCATGTCGGGCGCGAAAAGGTGAGGGCAAGCCTCATTGATTCATTGGCTTACGCCACACCCCCGACCCCTTGGGGCGGCAGCAATCGTCCCCCGCGTGGCCTGTCCGGACAGCCTGCGAGGCCCTCTAGACACGTTTTGGAGCCCTCTTAGGACCGTCCTGCCGTTCCCCCGGGCCGTGCTATGGTTTCTGGGGCCTTCGTGGGACGCCCGGAGGCCGTCGTGGAGCCATTTGGGTAGTCTCTTGGGGTGCCAGAGACAAGAGGCGAACGTGTTGAAAATTTGTGTTGTTCATCGGGAACGGGACGCCCCTGGGCAGCGTCTTGAGGCGTCTGGGGGGCTGTAGGGCTGTCGGGAGGCCATGTTGGACGACTTGGTGCACTGTTGAACGACTTGGGCCGACCAGGAGGCCTGTTAAGAAGCCTCTTGGCTCGTTTTGGGGCCCTCTTGGGAACGTCCTGCGGCTCTCCAGGGCCGTGGCTATGGTTTCTGGGGCTTTCGTGGTGCGCCCAGAGGCCGTCTTGGAACCCTCTTGACAGCCTCTGGGGCTGTAGGGGGTCGATGTTGGATGCTTCTTGGGCCGTTCTAGCCCTCGTGGAAGCCCACGAGGCGAATGTTGTGAACATGCATATTTTACTTAGGGAATGTGGCGACTTTTGCTTGTGGAGGCCTTCGTGGAGCGCCTCGTAGTAGCTTCTTCCAACGTCTCAGGGGCCGATTGGGAATCGTCTGCAGGCAAGCTGGGGCGGTTTGGACCGAATCGTCCCCCTCGTGAGCCGTCCAGAAGGCCTTTGGGGATCCTTGGCCCGTTGTGGGGCTCTCGTGGGACCGTCCTGCGACTGTCCTGGGCCGTCGCTGGTTTTCTGCGGCCGTCGTGGTGCGCCAGGAAGCCGTCGTGGAGTTTTTTTGAGAGCCTCTTGGGGTATCGGGGGTCGAACTTGGAGGTTTACTGGCCCGTTGTAGGCCTCGTGGAAGCCCAAGGGGCGACTGTACTGAACATGTTTGTCTTCCTCGGGGACTGGGGCGATTTTGACTTCCTGTTGGAGCGCCTCGTCGACACGTTTCAAACGTCTTAGGGGCCTATTGGGCCGTCTGGAGCAATCTTGGGTGGTTTGGACTGAATCGTCCCTCGCGTTGGCCGTCTGAGGAGCCTTTTGGGACCCTGTTGACTGTCTCTGACCCTTTTTGGAGCCCTCTTGGGACCGTCCTGCGGCTCTCCCGGGCCGTTGCTATAGTTTCTGGACCTTTCGTGGTGCGCCCGGAAGCCGTCGTGGAGCCTTTTTGGGAGCCTCTTGGGCTGAGGAGGGTCGGTCGATCTTGGAGGCTTCTAGGGCCGTTGTGGGCCGCGTGGAAGCCCAACAGGCGAATGTGCTGAAAATATATGTTTGCCCTGCGGAATGGGACGGTCTTTGCTTCTGGAGGGCCTTTGTGGGGCGCCTCGTTGTACTTTTTCAAAAGTCTTGGGGACTGATGGGGCCGTCTGGAGGCAATCTTCGGCGTTTTGAAACGATCTCTCGTCGACTCGTAGCTCTCTTGGACCGTTCCGGGACCCTTTCGAACCTTTCTGGCCCGTCTTGAGGCCTCCTGAGGTTGCAAGTGTGCGGCCGGCACCTTCGCCCTTCCCCCTCCAAACCGGCCGGACAGGGCCTTTGGGGGAGGGGTTTGGGGAGGGGGAAGCATCTCACACGCGGTGACCCCAAGTGGTCGGCGGATTTTTTAATTTCCTGCCCCCCGGCGATTGGTCTACGCAGCACCTCTCCATGGAGCGGCATCCACAGTGCGTCGTCGTCCGTCGTCCTCGTCTTCGTCCTCGTCATCGTCTTCATCCTCGTCCTCGTCCTCGTCGTCGTGGTCGTCGCCGTCGTCGTCGTTGTCGTCGCCTATGGCGGGCCTACGCAGCACCCACCCCCCATAGGGCCATAGAGCATCCACAGTACGTCGTCGCCGTCTTCGTCGTCCTCGCCCTCGTTCCCGTCCTCCTCTTGGTCGTCGTCATCGTCGTCGTTGCCGTCGTCGACTACAGCGGGGCCCACGCAGCGCCCCCCCATAGGGCATCCGCAGTGCGTCGTCGCCGTTGTCGCAGTCGTTGTCCGTCGTCGTCGTCCTCGTCCCTTTTCTCGTCCTCATCGTCGTCCTCGTCGTCGTCCGTCGTCATCGTTGTCGTCTTCGTCTTCGTCGTCGTCGTCGACTACTGCGGGCATGCGCAGCACCCCCTCTTAGGGCATCCGCAGTGTGTCCTCGTTGTCGTCGTCGTTGCCGTCGTTTTCGTCGTCGTTCTTCTGGTCGGCACAATCGCCCTCCCAGACGACCGCGGCGACTGGGAGGAGGAGGGCGAGGACAAGGAAGAGGAGGAGGAGGAGGAGGAGGAGGAGGAGGAGGTGGAGGAGGAGGAGGAGGAGGAGGACGAGGAGGAGGACGAGGAAGAGCGAGGACGAGGAGGAGGAGGAGGAGGAGGTCAAAACATCTTATGCTTCAAGGGTATGGTTCGCAAACTTTTTGCGGCCTCGTAGGCCCCCTCCGGCCCCCCAGGCGGCCCGGGAATGTGTGTCCCCCGTCGGCCTGTTCCCCCCCCTTCCCCATTGTGGGGGCAGCCAGGCCGGCGATGTGGTTTGTTTATCGTCCGCCCCCGATGTTTGTTGTTGACCTCCCACTGCGCAGGGAATCGGAGGGAGGGAGGGAGGAGGAGGAGCAGGAGGAGGAAAGAAGAGGAATGGGGGAAGGAAGGTGGGATTAGCAGGAGGCAGGCGGGTGCGGAGATGATTCTCTGTTTCCGAGGTGCGAAATGATGCCGGCGTCGTCTTCGTCGGCGAGTTCCTCGTTTTCCCGGCGCAGTTTGCGTGCAGCCGTTCTCACAGAGCGAGTCGTAGAATGCAAGAGGGAGGGGCGAAAAGGCGGATGTAATGGCGGAAGGAGAACGAGGATGATGAGGGGAGGGAGTCGGGAGGAACGTCTAGGGTTTGTTGCATGCTTCTTTCGGACCGAGTTCTTGTAAGGATTCTCCTGCGCCCCATGCGCACTCGTGCAGACATGAACCTGCAGCTCCGGCGCAACAGCCATCACGTGTGTTGTATTGGTATATGCGCGACTACGTGTATGTGTCTGTACGTATGCGTGCATGGGGTGTTCAAGTTAGATGCATCAATACGTGCGCATGCGTACGGGGGCAATGTTTGCTCATGCTCAGTATCGTTTAACCGATCCCTATCCCCATCCCCATCCACATCTCGAGCCCCACCGTCTCACCGCCTCAGTTGGGTATATGCCCCTCCAAACCCGAAGAGAGCAGCCTATATCCCCATCTGGGGGGTAAATCGGCCAGTGGGGCCCAGCCCACGCTGGTGGGGATGGGCATCGGTTCAACGATGCTCACATGCGCATCTGAGCTCACGTATCACTGTGTATGTGTGTGTGTGTGTGCGCGCATGTGTTTGTGTGGGAGCATGTGCAGTTGATGACAGTCCTGTAATGCGACGAGATCTGTCCAATGTGCGAGCAGCCTGGGGCAGCCTTCGGATCGTATCTCTAAGATCTTCTGACCCGGGTCAATCCAGACCCGGGTCAGTCAGGCCGTGCAGAATCTTGCAAGATTTTGCAATATCTTGCACCCAAGCCCGGGTCAATGCGAAGGATCCTGCAGGATCCTGCACCCAAACCCGGGTCAATGCGACGCTGGCCCTGCCCTGCAGAATCTTGCAAGATCGCCGACGTCGAAAATGCATCGCCGGTGCATCACCGCTGCATCGCCGATGCATCGCCGATGTATCGGCGATGCGGCGAGATCCTTCGACCCCACCTACTCGGACACCATCTAGGAGGCCTCTAGGAGGCCTCTAATGATGCAATGACATTTTTAGTTGAACCTATGCGCGATGTTACCGCAAGCGGGCATGCTTTCAGATCATCCAGATGCTTGCGGCAAGTCCCGCCACCGTGACAGACCAGCATTTTATGGCGACTCTTCTGGGATGCACGTGCTTCCATCACGTGTGACATTTCGTCGAACGAGACGAACATGTGACACGCTCGCCCGCGTCGTGTCGTGTGTTATCTTCTTCTCTTAGTCGCCTTCCTCTCCCTCATGTTGGAGCCTTCGTTGGCCGTCATGGCGCCATCTTTGGGGCCTTCACTGCCTTCTGGCGACTGGAGCTGGCGCGCGGATTCACCTGCTCAGACTTTGTCAAAGCCTGAGCAGGTGAATCCGCCAAAGTCTTTGGATATTATAGCTATGAACTTGACATCTTCGGCCCCGACTGGGGGGTCGTCTGTGTGGGCGGGCACCCTTGTTTATGGCCGTCTTGAGACCATCGTCTGCCTTCTGTGGCCATCACGGGCCGTCCTGGAGGCATCTTGCACCATCGTGGCGGTCTCGGTGGCCTGCCTCGGCCGCCCTGCAAGCTCGGGAGCGCGTCCCCATAGTTTTCGCCAATTAGTGTTTGCACTGAAGGGGTCCTGGCGGAAGTTCAAAGATTTGGCGAAAGTTCCCCGCCGATGCTGGTAGCAGGCTGGGTTCCCTGGTTCCCGGTTCCGGGTTCCTGGCTTCCTTGTTATTGGTTCCGGGCCGATTTCGGTGGGTTTTGGGTTCCCGGGCTCCCGGGTTCCTGGTCGATCTCACCAGCGAAAACCATCCCCTGATCGGGTTTTTTTCTCTGGTGTACTTGTATTAGGGATCGTGGCTTCAGGAGGTAGCCGCGGTGCATGCGGGTTGATGTGCTCAGAGGTGGGGGTGCACTAGAAAATTACATACAGCAGTTGGCATTCTACCACGACTCCACGGCAACGTGCGAGGGGGCAGCGTAGCGGATTTGAGGTTGCGCCAAGCGGAGCTATCTTTGTTTGAGTGGGCACTCGTTGTGACAAGTGTTCGAGTCGAATGTGTTTGTTAGCGTGGACCTCATACGGTGGGTTCCTCCATTTGATGTGCACTATCTGTGGTGCAACATGTGGACAACCACGCTGGAGATGTTACGGGGAGCACGCTTGGTCAGAACGCTTGTCCAGATGGATGGTCCCACAGGGTGCATAGACGTTCAGCCGTCGCCGAGGGTCAGGGGTGCTCCATGGCCCCGGGTCGCGCTCGAGGGGCCACCTGCTGTGGCGCCCGCATCGCTGCGACAGGAAACGCATGGTGCGGACCGTGGCATGCCATCTGGGATGCGGCGCCTCCACGCCTACGCCCCGCTCCCCTCCCCCGGTGCGACCGCCCGCCCCGGTGGGCCAGGCGGCAGTCGCCGTGGGGCCCTGGGGCGTCGTCCGCCAGAGGCGCTGGGCGGAGGGCGGCGGGGGGGGGCTGGCCGGGGCTCAATCGGGGGCGGCCAAGAATGGGGGGATGACAAGGGGGAGGGGATCTGATGGCGTGGGCCATGATCTCTCCCCAGATTTCATGGCGCCCTGGCACCCCCTTGGGCCGCGCACATGCCGCTGGTCACGATTTGCGCCCCCCCCCCCCCTCTTTGACGCCCTCCTCTTGGTCGCCCCCGACTCAAGGGACGGGGGTCGAGGTAAGCGGGGGTGTTCAGCCCGGGCGCCAGGTCATGCAGGATCCTGCGGAGCCAGGGTTGCGTTGACTTGGGCGTGCACGCAGGATCCTGCAGGATCCTGCAGGATACTACAAAGCCTGACTGACCTGGGTCTGCATTGACCCAGGACAGTGGAAGCCCGAGCCGAGACGGCCGAGACGGAGACGAGCAAACGAAAAAGAGGCGATGCTCATCAGCAGGAGCAACGTCCGGGGGGGATACGCGCAGTTGGCGTCGCAGCGTCTTCGATCAGATTCGTCGGTTACGGCGGTTCTCCAACCTCGGGATGCGTTCCAGCAGCTGCGCCGCCCCGAGAGCGTTCCAGGGGTGCTGGATCGTCCCGAATGGCCGCCAGAGAGCCGAGTTATGACCCGAACGCCAGGGGCAACGTTAGTAGGGGGAACACATCGACCCCGAATCGCCCATTTTTGGCCGATAGGGGTCTGACAGCCCACCCCGCCCAGGATCTTGCAGTTTCGCCATCAGAAGCCTATCTCCTTATCGGCGATGTATCGCCCTGAGTCGGTCCCCCCCCGAATCCTATACTTCCGACACAGGGACGAACAAAAAACAGAGACCATCCCCACCAGCGAATGTGGTTCAACACCGGCAGCGGCTTCTGTTTCACATGCGACGGTCGTGCGACGTCCGACGCGTCCGCGGCGGCACCAGCGATAAGTCTTATTCAGGATGGGAAGAACTGCTGTTGGTCTTCGTCCCCATTCTGTCCGTCTTCATGTCTGGCATCCCGAGTGTGGGTCGTGGGGGCACTCCAAAGCAGGCTCGAATCTCGGATTATGATCTTCCTCCGCTGAGCGGGGAGCAAGAGGAGGAGGAGGAGGAGGAAGAGGAGGAGGAGGAGGAGGAGGAGGAGGAGGAGAAGGAATAAGAGGAAGAGGAGGAGGAGGAGGAGGAGGAGGAGATTGGGGACGGCGTCGACGACAACGGCAACTGCGGCAGCGACGGCAGCGGCGATGATGGCAACGACGACGGTGACGGCAGCGGCTTTGACGGCGATTGTATCGACGTCGACGGCAACGACGATCGAGAGTTTCTGGATTGCTGTTTTGATCACGTTGGGCCCCTGCGGAGTGATCCTGGGGAGTTCGAGGCACTTTGGGGACCCCCGCCGAGACCTTCAGATATCAGGAGGGATTCCCCCGAAAATATAGGAAAACATGGAAAGTGGGGGGGAAGACAAACCCAGAACATATTTCAACATATGGGGAATCCTGTTATTTGTACCCATTTATCCAATCGCTTCGCTCATTCCGCCGGCCCATGTTGCATGATCGCTACTGCTTCGCCGTGGGCCCGGGGCCATTGTGGCGCCGCCGAGGAGGAGGAAGATGAGGATTGGAGAAGGGGATGGGAGGAGGAGCAGAGGATGAGAAGGAGAGGAGGAGGACTGAGGAGGATGAAGATAAGGAGGAGGAGGAGGAGGAGGAAGAGGAAGGGGCGGAGGAGGAAGCCTCTCGTTGGCATCTTGTGTTGCTCTTGGGGCCAAACAGGGTCGTCGTCAAGATGCTTCTTTGGGAGGTTGGGGTCTTTTGAGAAGCCGTTCGGGGGCACCTGGGAGGCATTTTTGAACTTTGGAGCCTCTTGGGGCCTCTTGGGGCCTCTTTTGGGCATCCTGGGGGCCTCCTGGGGCCTCTTGTGGGCCCCTTGGCGGCATCTTGGGGCCTCTTGGGGGCCTCTTGGGGGCCTCTCGGGGCCTCCTGGAGCCCTCTTGGGCCGGAAGGCTCGAGTTTTCGGTTCGTGGTCCCCTTTTTGGGCCCCTCTTGGGGCCGTCTTGGGACCGTCTTGGGCCGTCTTGGGCGCCTCTTGGGCCGTGTCGGGGCCCTCTTGGGGCCCTCTTGGAAGCCTCTTGGCCCGTCTTGGGGCGCTCTTGGGGGCCTCTTGGGCCGTCTTGGAGCATCGGATGGCCGACAAGGCGACAAGGTTGAAATCCTTCCAAAACCATCGTGAAATGTATGATTTTGGCCTGTCGGGCCCTCTTGTGAGGCCTCTTGGAGGCCACTTGGAGGCCTCTTGGGCCGTCTTGGGGTCATCATCGGCGTCTTGGAGCGCTCTTTGGCCGTCTCGGGGCCCTCTTGGGGCCCTCTTGGAAGCCTCTTGGCCCGTCTTGGGGCGCTCTTGGGGGCCTCTTGGGCCGTCTTGGAGCATCGGGTGGCCGACAAGGCGACAAGGCTGAAATCCTTCCAAAACCATCGTAAAATTTATGATTTTGGCCTGTCGGGCCCTCTTGTGAGGCCTCTTGGAGGCCACTTGGAGGCCTCTTGGGCCGTCTTGGGGTCATCATCGGCGTCTTGGAGCGCTCTTTGGGCGTCTCGGGGGCCTCTTGGACCGTCTGGGAGACCTCTTGGGGCCCTCTTGGACCGATTTGGAGCCTTCTCGGGCTCCGAAAAAGAGTTCCGGCATCCTTGAACAGACCTTGCCGGGACCTTGCTGGGAGTCTGCCGTGGTACTTTTCGTCCGGGGACCCTCAGGGCCCGCCCCGCGCGCGCGAACTAGAAAGATTGTTTACCAGCTACCGGAGATCTTAGCACGCCTCTGGCCCGTTGGGCCGGCGAATTTGTGTGTCCCAGGGCTCCTTCAAGATACCCTTGGGGGGGCTTCACCAAGCGAGGGAGCCAGGAGCCAGACGAACCCAGACCTCCGACGTCATGATTATGTTCAATGCCAGCGACGCCGCGCTCTAGCTAAATTCAATCACTTCCTGTTGCGTCAGGGAGCCGATTCTTGACAGATGGGCGGGTGGACAGATTGACGGATGCATCCATTTCACCCTTTTGGTCACACGTGGGCTACAAATATATCTTTCTGCAGGGCGGCGGCGTGAGGGCGAGAAGATAACCGTGCATCGCAGGGCGCGAGGCGAAATGGTAGGTGGTCATCTTCAGTTCATACACATTCTTTTCCATTGACCCTGTTCTCCACGGCGAGTCAGAGCTCGGAGCGAAAGCGATGATCTGCACAGGTGAATCTGCCGAACTTGCTCCTGCCACGGCCTTGGCTTCCGGGAGGAATGCGTACATCCAGTCGCTCACGAATAGTTTGATTTTGACCTGTGACGTCGCGAGCTTTTCGCGACGTCTGCCCTGCAGATTTCTTACCCATCCACAGGGCGAGTTTTTCGCGGCGGATGTGTGCCCGACGGGTCACGGGCAGCGAAACATGGTGAGCATCAGCGCTCGTCGGTTGTTTATTGTCGCGGTGTATTGAGGTCTTGCCAGGGGGAGGGGCGTAGGGGTGCGTCGTATCTGTTGGCTTTTGGCTTGAGTTATGACTGCGAGGCGCAGCCGGTGTAAGTTCGGGATCACTGTGGTTTCCTGAGTACAGCCAAGGCACTGAAGCCTTTTTGGGGCTCTGGAGGGGCTCTGGCTTTCGAGCCGTTCCTTACATGTATGTTAGGGAGCCCAGGGCTGGGCCTACACGCTGCTTTTCTGGACTTCGGCTGTGTTTTGTCGTTCGTTTTGCGGGGGGCCTCTTTGGGGCCCTCTTGGGCGTGGGAAAAGTCGTGAGCGCAGACGTCCGTTGTGTTGCTTCTACTCGCGGCGCCTGGAGGTCTGATCTAGAGGGGCAGGCGAAATGGGAAGGAGGAGGAAGAGGATGGCGGGAGGGACGGCTTCGTTACTCTGTGCCCAACTGGGCTTCTCTGCTTGTCCTCAATTTCTTTGCGCTTCCTGTTCTGCACGTGCCGCCTGCTAATTGGTGTTGCACATCGCCAAGTCAACATGTTTGGTATTGAGTAGAACGCTTCAGCCCCGCGGCTCAGGGTCGCCCAACGTCAGAAATGAGAGAGGAGGAGAAGGATACTTATCGGTACGATTGAAAGGGGTACGGAAATAATGGGTACGAAGACCGACGGCAGCTCCTGCTCATATTGAGCAGGACTCGCTGTCGGTGTCACCGCTGACGTTGCCCATTTTAGACGGAAGGCCGCCTGCCTAACAGTGGCCGGCGTCGGTTTTGGACAACATTTGTTGTTGGGCATCGTATCCATATTTCCCGTGCCCACTCCGGGCGTCCAACTGAGAACGATGCCGACGAATGCGTTCCTCGTCATTCATAAAGTTTTTAGTGTGATGCTTCCCCATTTGCGCTCTCACGTTCACAGCTCGCTGTCGCGAGGGCCGGTCGCCGATACATCGGCGACGCATCTTCGGTCCCAGCCCGACGTTGCCCCTGTGATTCCAGGCTTCCCATATGGATCGAGTTGGGAAGCCTCTACTGAGAAAGGCTGTCCCCTGGCGCCGCTCCTCGTCATTGCGGCACGCAGGCTCAAGGGGTAGGCATTCGAGGGGCTCGTGCTTGGCTTCGCGATCTTCACAGAAAACACATCACGTCTCGAAATCCATACGAAAGTTGCGGTTGACGGCCTACTCTCGATTCGGGCTTCCCGTTTTTGCGCCAGAGTTTTTTCGGTTTGTACGGTAGCAGGGATATCCTGGATCACATTTGCCCCATGAAGGTGTTGTCCAGGAGTCCAGCACTCTCCTTGTAACAGGAGTTGCAGGCTTTCGCGGATCGTAGGGCGCCAGACAGGGCCTTACACGGACCACGGACCATGTCTATACAGGACAATTCGGATGTCCGAGCTTCTGGAGACCGCAAGGAGGGGATGTCGATCGAGCTTGACCGGTTCTTGCGATGCCAAATATATGCGGCGCACACGAGGGGGGCGTCATGAGTCTGGCGGCCTTTTAAAAAGACGGGGGCGTCCTCTTTGAACGCAGGGACCGTACACGGGTCGCGAGGTTTCTGAGAAGGCGCCTCAGAAGCGTGGGAAGCGTGGGGGGCTTCTGAGAAGCCAGCCCAGTTGCGCAGCCTTCCTCGCGTTTGCCTGTTGCCCAGTTCTTGGGCCTTTTGTCCGGCCGTCTTCGGGTTGTCGCCCAGGTTGCCCGGTGGCCCAGTTGTTTGGTATATCTTACACGGCAACTAGGCTTTGGTTGCCCAGGTGCCCCGAATACTCGGTCGCCCGGTTTGTCAAGCAATGCAGTACATACAAATTCAATGATAATTGAAAACACCCAATCATAATCTTTTGAGGGCTATGGGGCTATAGGGCTATAAGGCTATAGAGTTAGAGGCGATAGGGCTATATGGCTGCAGGGCTATAGGGCTATAGTGCTATGGGGCTATAGGGCTATAAGGCTACAGGGCTATTAGGGCTATAGGGCTAGTAGGGCTACAGGGCTATAGGAGCATGGGGGTTATAAGGCTATAGGGCTTTAGGGCTATGAGGCTATAGGGCTAATAGGGCTATAGGGTTATTAGGCTATAAAGCTGTGGGCCATAGGGCTGTAGGGCTATAGGGTTATATGGCTATAGGGCTATAGGGCTATATGACTATAGATATATAGGGCTATTGGGCTATAGGGCTATTAGGCTATAGGGCTATTAGGGCTACAGGGCTATATGGCTACCGGGCACCCGGGCACCCCGGGCACCAGGGCACCAGGGCACGTGGGCACCCAGGCACCCAGGCACCCGGGCCTCTGGGTGCCCGGGCACCCGGGCACCTCCGCATACCTCACCTAACCATATGAATTCGCTAGGACCCCTACAGAGGCAAGCTCCGATCCGGGAATTCAAAGCAATACCAAGCAAAGAAAACAACAGCAATGCCATTCAACGCAAAGCCACTCACAGCAATTCAAAGCAAAGTCAAGCAGTACCAGGCCATGCCAGGCAATGCAAATCAAGGCCGATCAATACAAAGCAAAGCAACGCCAACAGAGTGAAGCAAAGCAATGCTAGGTGATTGTTTTCTTATTCGTTCTTTTGCCGATCGGCGCGAGCCCTCGCACCCCCCCTCTCCCTCTCCCCATGAAGTAGATCTTGGCTGTTTTTGTCGCCTGTTTGGAGCAGGTGGAGTCTCCCCCACAGGACGCACTGCTGCAAGCAGTCGCATTAAGCAGAGTTCCGGAGCCAGACCCCCTCCCTCCCCCCCCTTTCCGCCCAATGTCGAAACGTCGAATACGAAAACGTTCACTAGGCAATGTCAAGCAATGACAAGCAAAGCCTAGCAAAGCAGAGCAATGCCGAGGAATGCCAGGCAAGGTCAGGTAATGCAATGCCAGGCAAAGCAAGGCTATGTAATTCCACACAACGCATGGCACTGCGAAGCAATACAAAGCAATGCCAAGCACTGCTAGGCCATGTCCAGCAATGCCGACAAAGCAATGCCAAGCATCGCAAATCAATGCGGGTACCAGGCAATGCCAACCAAACCCATGCAATACAAAGCCATGCCTTCATTGCTTAGTTACTTACTTGCGAAGTTTTCCCCTGATTGGGGCCAATATCGGCTGAATTCTGTTACGAGTATACCGTGATAGGCCTACAGGCGCACCAGAACGGCCAGTCTTTGTTCAAACCAGCTCACTGGCTACACGGTCCGCGTCTCTTGCCCCTCTTCCGAGGCAGCCAAAGAGGGGTGTGATGCCCATGCAGGGGGGGAACCATGGCCGGGGCCATGATGATATCTCCCCGGGAAGTTCATGGTTCCTTGTCCGTATCCTCTCAGTGCGTTCTTGTGGCCCTTTCCTTCGTTCTTTTTATGGTCCCCCCTTTGGCCCATACTTGTTCGGTAGCAACTCATGGGAGCCACGCGTACCCTCCGACTCCCGTCTTCAGCGTTGATTGTCGTCGATGAGTTAGCGTCCGGGAGTCTATGGAATAGCGCCGATTTAGCGTCGCCTAGCGGCGATTAGCATCGAATTAGAATCGAGTAGCGTTGAATTGGAAGAGCCGACAAGATGGTACGGTAGGCTTCCATGAGTTGCCACCGGCTGCTTGCGACCCCTGCGGCCCCACTTCCCTGGGCGCATCCGACCTCTCCTTTCGCAGTCAATTTTTCTCCCCCGATCCCCGAGTTCCGCTGGACAAGTTTGGCCTTTTCAGGTAACGGGGGAGACCCTGGGATACACCCCAAGGGGGCTCTTCGGACGCCCCTCCATCGAGGATGGACTTCCCCCGTGGTCTATGCCAGGGTTGGGCCCCAAACCCCTGGTCCATTCGAGCCCCCCCCGAAGCCTGGGAGAGGAGCCGACACCTCCCCTGGCCATCCTCCGCTCTCTCGGCCGTGGCGTCGTGCGCGCCGCCCGCCCGCTCGCGGAGGCGGCGGCGCCAGCGCCGGGGCCAGCAGCGGGGGCGGCCCCTCAGGCGTCGGCGGGCCCCTCCGCACCCCCTGGGAGCGCGGGGCAGGGCTCGTTTGGACTCCTCCGAGTCGTTTCGATTCGAGTTCGGTGGCCTCCGATGCCGATCCGATTCCGCGTCGGAGTCCAGATTTGGATGCCGATTCCTCCATGGAGGCCCACTAGCCGGCCGATCTCTGCCGATTCGACTTCTCCCGACCTGGCTGCCGATTTCCGCCGACCCTATCCGACTTATCGATTCGAGTCTGGGCTCTCCCCCCCGAAGGCGTCCTCTCTGGAGGACCGAAAAAGGGTACGGAGAGAGTGGGCACGCAGGCTAGCAGCAGTTCCTGTCCACGTTGATGAACAGGGCTCGTTGTCGGCTTCGCCGCGGGCGTGGTCCTCTTGAGATTGGAAGGCGATTGCCCAGCAGCAGCCGTTGCCGGTTTTGGACAACATATGCTGTGGGGCATCGTAGCATTTTTGGGGTACCCATTTCGGGCGTGCCAATCCTCGCTCCTCCACTGTTGCTCAGAACCATGCTAGGCAGGCCGTCCAGGTGGGGTCCGAGTAGATATGTGGTCGGAGGACCGCCCAACATCGCCGATGCACCGGCGATGCGGTTCGATGTAGATCCCGATTGTCTCCACGACGATGGATCCGATGCATCGTCGACGTCTGCGATGCATCGGCGCTGCTGCGCGATCCTCCGACCTCATATGCTCGGGCTCCACTTGGGAGGCCTCCATACTAGCCCCCGCAGTTGTAGATACTGGTGAGGGGGCGGGCGGGCCAAGTGGGTCGCGGGGTGGGGTGCGGGGCGGGTTGTGGGCGACAATTGCCCGAATGACAGCAACGACAATCCTCACCGTGGAACCCCACTACAGGCACGCATCTGGGGACCGTGTAAGACCCTTCGGCCCCCTCACTCTGATGAGTGCTTCTCTCTTCTCTCTCCCCAGGTCATGCGCCTGTGGGTGCCCGCCTCGTCACGTATCGCGTTCACGCGCAAGGGCATCATGTTCAGGAGTCACACGTGTTTGTTCCATTCGGATGGTCATCGGCCTGGTCTTTCGCATGCGTCGAGTTCCATTCTCATCGTCTTCGGCCGTCCCGAAGGGCGCTTACGCCTCGGTGCCTGCCACACTCCTGCCCCCTTTCTGCATTTTGGGGTGGGCCAGAAGTGCTCCGCCTTCGAAGGATCGAGAGGTTGGCATCCCTTCCCCTGCGGAAGGGCGGCTACAGACCCGCGGAAGCTACAACGGCGGCGGCCTCGCCCGCGGAAGGCCAGCGGAAGCCAGCAAAAGCAACAAGTGTTTCCGCGAGGGATAGCAGCATTTTGGGTTCAGTGCTCCTGGACCTTGGCAACTGTGAAACATTCGGGCGATCCGTATTGGGGGGGTGATTCATTGGGGGGGCGAAGGAACGTGCACCTTTTTGTGCCCGAAATGTGACCTGAACGGGGCCACCTGGGGCCCAAAAGGGACACGACAGTTGCACGTTTCTTCGCCCCCCCCCCCGGTTGTCGCCCCCCCAACAAGCAATGCCCAAGTCCCCAAGAGATGGCAGCATTCTTGGGCTTAGGGCTCCTGGAGCCCAGGAACTGTTCAATATGGATTCTGCTCCCGGGGGCTGCCAAATAGGGAGTGATGACCCGGGTGTGTGTGGATACTATGGCGCCTGTTATCCCTTGCCCCATCCTGGGCCGCGCACTTTTTTAGTCGTCCTCCGTGAGATATCGAAACGGCGGTAAACCGGCTGCGGGACGCGGCGGAGCACAGCTAGACACAAAGGGAACGCGGAAAGGGAGGGTCGACGTAAAGGGGAGGTAGCTAGCTGTCAGAGTGAGCAGGGAGCGAGCGTATCCCCAGCTCTTTGGGGCTCATGGGTTCGACACCATGATAAGAGAAGTCGCTGTACTGATTTGTTGTTGCGTGCAGGAGGAACGTCCTCATGATTGTTCTATACCTGGTAGCGAAGCTGGCTACACACTTGAGCGGAGCGGCTGGCTCTGCTGCTTTCACTTTTCAAAGGCATTGTATATGTTACCAATATGGACCACCATGCGCAGGTATCCCTTCGGGGAACAGAGGCAGGAAGCTGGCTTGATCAGCCTGACGACGGGCTGGTGCTCAGCAGGTAACGGGAATCTGCCAACGGATCTACCACAATTTTCGCGTTTACTCCAGCCACCAATCACACACCCATTACGCTCGTAGTGTGTGTATATATATACAGATGTAAATACCCACCACGATTCTACGTCACTACGTTTCGCACAACGCGTACAGCCAGCTTGGCATCAGGCTTAGCTACACCGTCTTACCATGGGACCAATACGCCAAGCACGGATACATGCAGCCCATAGCTTACGACGTCTGACAACAGACCGCCATCTTCAGTAAGTGGATCAATCACGACGCGATAGCCAACAACTGTTTCGACCACTATCGCAAGATCACCAGATTCGGCATCATATGAGGTACCCCAGGGAGTTGCGAATGGCTACGCGCAGAGTGGCGCAGGCGACGACACACTCACAAAAGGGCCTCCGTACAAGAGGTTCACGCGAGTTCTACCGTGATCATCGGTCGCGCCACACCACAACAATAAGCGGCCGCCTCCAACGAGGCTCGGACTTGTGACGAATCAGAGCGATGCGCATGCCATGACACATTATCAACAACGGTGTATATGAATGGTGTGAACACCGATCGTCTGACCGATTTGATGCACGTTTTCTGCGACATTCAAGCATGTCGAAAACGAACGCCACATCGACTCGGGTACCCGGTGCATCGACTTTCTTGCCCCTGCGGGTGGACGGATCAATTCCACATTCGCTAGACGTGGGATGGCCGGGCTGCGGGCACCATGCGATGCATTTGGCATGCCCAATTTTCAGATTTTGGCCACGATCTGGTTGTAGGCCCTGCAGATAGGGCCAGTGCGAGCATTTCAGATGATGCTCTCACTCAACCGCCAAATGCCCAGGTACCAGGTATTGCACGAGTCAACATTTGGAACGAGGGAGAAACGAAACCATTGATAAGGAGGAGGAGGACGACGACGCATTGGACGATGAACAAGTGCACGGACAGGGCTTTGTGGGCAGCCTGGGGACCTTCCGCAGTCCCTTGGAGGCCTTGGGGACCATCCTGGGGCCTGTCCTTGGCCTCTCGAGGTCCACTTCGAGCCTTCTTGGGCGCTCGCTCCCTCCCTCACCTTCCCCTCCTCCTAAACATCCCTCCTGCCCCATTTTCCATGCCTGCTCCTCGGGGAAACAGGCGAGGTTGATTGGTAGGTCGACCCTGCCAAATCAAGGGTGCCCTTGTGTGTCTTGGGCTTCGCGACCCATACCGTCCGTATTCTCACGACACCGTGGCCCTCGGAAGGGTCCTGTGCCCTCCCGCGTGCCCTCTCCAATCAGCCCCAACTGTGCGAAGCATCGGTCTGATGGGCCTGTTTTCCACCACCACCACTATACGTAGGAAGGGGAGGGGTCCTCCTCCCCCTCCTCCTCCTCCTCCTCCTCCTCCTCCTCCACCTTCTCCTCCTCCTCCTCCTCCACTTCCTCCTCATCCTCCTCCTCCTTATCTTCTTCCTCCTCATCCTCCACCTCCTTCCCCCTCCATCTCACGGTGGTGGTGGTGGAAAACAGGCCCATCGCAGTCCATGGACGCTGCCAGGAGCGGCGGAGGGCGGCCCGCCAGGCGGCGCCGAGGCCAGCTCTGGGGGCTCGGCCCACACCGGCAGCCAGCGCGCAGCCGCCTCCGCGGGCGCGTCGGCCGTGGCCGCCGCCCTGGGCTGGTGAGCTCCGCGCCGTCGTCCCCGAAGGATCGACGATCGAAACGGGTATTGAAAATCGATGATTGACGATCGACGATGTCGTCGTTTTCTTATTCATTGTTCTGCCGATCGGCGCGGGCCCTCGCCCCCCCCTCCCCCCCTCCAGGGAGTAGATCTTGGCTGTTTTCGGCGCCTGTTTCGAGCAGGTGGAGCTAGGACGCACTGTTGCAAACAGTCTGATTAAGCAGAGGTCCAGAGCCAGACCCCCCCCTCTCCCCCCCCTCCGCCAAGTGTCGAAACGCCGAATAAGAAAACGCTCACGATCGAGGATCGACGACAAAAATGGGTTCAAAGATCGACAGCATTTCCTGGTCGTTTTGGGCGGGGCTCGCTGTCTGTGTCGCTGCAGGCGTTGTCCCTGTGGGGCAGAAGTCCGCCTGCCCAACAGCGGCCGCTGCCGGTTTTGAGTTATATTTGCTCTTGGACGTCGTACTCTCCATACCCATGTTTGGCGTACAATCCGAAGGATCGACGATCAGAGATTACAGTTACTGGTTTTCTCCACACGCATGGTCGGGGTTGCCAGGTGTCGGCGAATCCATCACAACACAAGCATACATGTTCGGAGGTCCGCGCGGATTGCTTGGATCGGCGGTGGGCCTCCGCCTCCGGCGCCGCCCTTGGAGAGCTCCGCGCGCCAGGGAGGGGGGCCTCGCGCCATTCGCCATTCCGGGAAATCCTCGCGGACTGTCGAAAGCCTTTTTCGAGGAGCGACGATCTTGGATCACGGATTTCGTTCTTCTCCACCCGACAGGTTAGGGTTGTTTGATTCAGATAAGAGAGTTCTCGATCCGCCGCCAGGCCCCAAGGGTTCTGTTGCGCCCTGGGTGTCCCGCCTCGCGCCTTAGACGAATGGCGACAGCATACCGTCGTCCCCGAAGGATCGTCGGGGGATGGCCAAGAGGGAGGGTAAGACTCGGGCGTGGGTGGATATCATGGCCGTGGTCGTGATTCGTGATATCTCCCCGAATTGGGGGGCCACCTCCCTCCTCTCTCCTCACCCTCCACCCTCCTCCTCCTCCTCCTCCTCCTCCGCCTCCTCCTCCTCCTCCTCCTCCTCCTCCTCCTCCTCCTTCCTCCCATCTCCTCCTCCTCCTCCTCCTCCTCCTCCTCCTCCTCCTCCTCCTCCTCCTCCTCCTCCTCCTCCTCCTCCTCCTCTCCTAAACGTCCGCTGCCCCCCCACGTCCGCGCACATGCCTCCCGCCACGATGCGCCCCCCCACTCTCTTGGATGCACCCTTCTTAGACGCCCCCGAGATCGACGATCGGGGGTTCACGATCTGCCCGACCGGCTGGGGGAGGAGGAGGAGGAGGAGGAGGAGGAGGAGGAGGAGGAGGAGGAAGGAGGGAAGGGGGCGCAGCAAGAAGGAGGAGGAGGAGGAGGAGGAGGAGGAAAACTACGAGGAGGGGGAGGAGCAGGAGGAGTTATCAAACAGTTGTTGCACTTTGGGGTTTCTACATGTGGTCTGAGGAACTGGTCGTGTCTGGCGGTTCGGCGGCCATGTCATCGCCGTCGCCGCCCAGTCGCCGCCGCGTTGCCGCCCGTCGTCTGGGCCCGTCTGGCGGTCTGATTGCCACATCGTCGCTGTTGCCCCCCCGTCGCTGCCTCGTCGCCTGTCGTTTGGGCCCTGCACGTCGGGTTCGCCGCCATGCGGTTGCCCCCGCCCCCGCCGCCGCCTCGTCGCCGCCCGTCGTTTGGGCTTGGCTGGCGGTATAGATTGCACCATTCCTTTGTGTCTACGCACTCGTCCATCCTAAATGTTTGCTTCGTACTCTCCCAGTTAAGCTGGTATCGCCCCCCCTTTCATCCTCTGAAAATAATGTCATGGGCGCACTCGTTCATTAAACAGCATCAGGTATCAATATATTTATCTTGAACAAATGGGACGAAGTGCGCGTGCGCGTCGTCACGCGCGCATGCCAGAACCCTTCAACAATATGTTAGATGTTGTAGGGATGCACACATCGATTGCCTCACAAGGAAGCTCGCGCCCGCACTCTTGCGAAGTCGTGGGAAATCATATGTTCTTATGATTCTCATGACAGACTACCAAACGGACGAACTCTTTCGAACGCCCTTTGCGCGCGTGTTGTCGCACGAATTCATCGCAACAATTGGGGACGAAGTGCACACGCTCGCGTCGTCGCGCGCACGAGCCGACATCATTTGAAATAATCATTCGGTGCCACAGGGAGTTCAAAATCGGGTGTCCCGAAAACATATAGAACACACGGTCCTGCAACGTAGAATGTACCAAAAGCGTGCGCTCGCGCTCCCAAACATTTGTTAAGTTCTGCATTCGATTCTCAACATTCACACTCAATTCTGCTGAATGGGCCTCTCGCGCCGCATGCCAAAATCACTCGAACGCACTTGCGCGCGTGCTTTTGGGGGGGGGGGGCGGCGCAGTCCGCGTGAAATGATCTCATACGGACCTCTCTCGCGCGTTGGCCGTGGGCGCATGGCGAATTCTCCCCAAGACTTTCATCACCGACGCGGGGGCGCCGTCATCGCTGCCGACGTGATCAGCATCGGCGCCGTCACTGGCCGTGCCGCCATTGTTGCCATCATCGTCACCAGCATCGCTACCATCGTAATCGTGCTTACGGTCGTCGACGTTGCCATGATACCGCGCCCGCCCATGTCGCCGACTCGCACTGCAGTGCTCGTTGGGAAGTGATCAGCGGTCAGGGCAACCGCGGCCGCCCCGGTCACACCAAATTTGCTGACCACTGCGCGCGCGAGCATGCGCGGTCTAGCGCGGCTGCAGAGATGCACCAGCCAACACCAAGCACCCATCGCAATCGCTGCCGCAGGGGTTTTGCAAACCAAGTTGCGGGTGGATGGGTGGGGTCTATGCGCGAGCAGTGGGGTCGATAACCCATTGCGAGCAGAAACGAACTACTCCACGCAGAGTGCACCGAGTGTGTTTCGCCACGAAGGTTGTGCCACTTGGACCGCAGGATTTACACCGCACCACATAGATAGACCCGCGTAGGCCGCACGACAAATGTTTCACCTCATAGACCGCATCACAAAGACTGCACCGCATGGGTTGCACCACGTAGATTGCATGACCTAGGGTCTCCTTTTCTCAAAGAGTATTAGGATCCCCCCCGGATTAACGGTCCTCACGTTCGTACTGTAATTTCGAATGCGGTTTTGCCCCAATCGTCCATCCTAAAATTAAATTCGTACCACCCCGGGCAGGCTGGGATCACCCCCCTTCGTTTTCTGCAACAAATGTCATGCGCACGCGCTCGGTTATACAAATCAGCAGTTTTCGCGAATCCCTTGAAACAGATGGGACGAAGTGTGCGCGCACACGCGCCGTCGCGCGCATGCCCGAATCATTCAACAACCAACCGATCCGGAAGGAATTCAAAACCGAGTGTCCCAAGAACGTGTAAAAGCACATGGTTTCGCAACAACAGATCCTCAAACAAGCCTGCGCCCGCGATGTTGTGAATTCTGAGGAACACAGTCTGTTCCCCACCATTTTCGTAACATGCTACCAAACGGGGCTGTCGCCCGCGTGTTGTCGCAAGAATGCTTTGCACAAGGTGGGGCGAAGTGCACACGCATAAAAATCAGATGGCTTCGCAAAAGCAGTGTTTACATAATAAGCCTGCGCGTGCGCCCCTGTTTTTTTTCCAGGAAAGGGCTTAGGCCCAGGGTTCTCGTTTAGTTTGGTTGTCCCCTGGTGTCATGTTTGAAGGAGGCCAGCGAAACGATTTGCGATAGATGATGAGGTACAGTCCCATTCGACGTGGAAAACATGCGTTGCGCGCGTGCCCGCTCGAGGCAACTGCGCCCCCCCATGTCGGATCCTCCTTGCCTACTGGGGTCCGCAGACCCCCGCTTATAAAAAGAGGGTGCGGAGCGTTTTGCGCAGACCCCTAACTAAATAACAAGGTTTGGAGCCCCGACCAGGACACAACAAACCTTGTTGCGTGCCCGCTGTGGGATGGCGCATCCTGCGCGCAGAAGTTCTGGGGATCTCTCGAGCGAGACGCTCGTTCTGCAACAATTGATGGGCCTGGGCTCCAGGATGCCCAGGGGGTTCTGGGAGCACGAATCCAGAGTAGTTTACGAAGGGGTCGCGGCCTTGGGGGCTTCAACCCCGCGTAATGTACGAGGGCTCGGGGCCCTGGGAGCGCGGATCCAGCGTAATGTTTTAGGGATCGTGGTTTTGGGAGGTCCAGACCACCCAGGGGGGTGTCTAACATGGACCACGTGTTTTAACGTGGCCAGGCCACCCAGGAGTGTATCTAACATGGTTGCCCAGAGCTGGTCCCGCCACCCAGTGGGGTATCTGACATGAGTGTCCCGAATTTGTACCGCGTGGTTTTACGTGTCCAGGCCGCCCAGGGTGGTATCTAACATGGCGTCGGACCCAAGGCCGACTTATCAGGAAACGCGCAGGGGACCGAAAGCGCTACCCGAACACAGATCCCGATTCAGAAAAGTTATGTTGTGTTGCTCTGGACAGGGGGTGGCGCGTTGGAGGCTTCTCCAGGGAAGACATTGCGAGGATGTCTCGAGCGGGGGTGCGAATTCAGCGTATCCAGGCCATGCTGGGGGGGTATCTAACCTGGTTGTCCCGAGCTGGAAACATCCAGGCCACCCAGGGGGGTACCAAAAATAGTGGTTGACCCGAGCTCAAACCACGTGTTTTTACGTGTCCAGGCCACCCAGGGTGGTATCGAACATGATTGTTCCGAGTTGGCACCACGTTTTTTTACGTGTCCATGCCACCCTGGGGGATATCTAACATGTTCGAGCATTTGACCACGTGTTTTAACGTGTCTAGGCCACCCAGGGGTGTATCTAACATGGTTGCCCAGAGCTGGTCCCACGTGTCCAGGCCACTCAGGGGGATACCTAACATGGTTGTCCCGAATTGGAACCGGGTGTTTTTACGTGTCCAGGCCACCCAGGGTGGTATCGAACATGATTGTCCCGAGCTGGTACCACGTGTTTTTACGTGTCCAGGCCACTCAGGGGGATATCCAACATGTTTGTCCCGAGCATTGGACCACGTGTTTTAACGTCTAGTCTAACATGGTTGCCCAGAGCTGGTCCCACGTGCGTTTACGTGCCCAGGCCACCCAGTGGGGTATCTGACATGATTGTCCCGAATTGGAACCGAGTGGTTTCACGTGTCCAGGCCGCCCAGGGGGGTATTTAACATAGAGGAACCCGGTGCTTCCGGGTGTCCAGGCCACCTAGGGGGTATCTAACCTGGGCCTCCTGGGGCCTTCCTGGGGGCCTGGAACGGACGTCTGACATGAAGATGTATTGCGGATGTCTCGAGCGAACCATTTGTTTTCACGTGTCCAGTTCGCCCAGGCGGATGTCTAGCATGAGGTGGCACGTTCATTGGCACGTTCCGTAGCGCATCCCCTTGGCATGTCCCGCGGTGCGTCCCCATGGCACGTCCCTTGGCACGTCGCCTGGCGCATCCCTTGGGACGTGCCGCGGCGCGTCCTCCTGGCATGTCCTCCTGTCAATTAGCTCTGGGCCAGTTACTATGTGCTCAGGCAGCTCGAGCTTAAGATCCAGATCAGTTCGACCAGGACTCGGATGCAAAGGAGGACTCGATCCACAACGTGATAGGGTACAATTTCGGCATGGCACATCGCAATTCAGCACGGTGCAGCACAGCACAGCCTTCGGCACGGTACATCAAGATTATACACTCAGCATTGCATTTACCCGTCGCCCAATCAGGTGTCTTTGAAGCGTGGCCATGCTTTGTAGTTCTGTATTCCTTTCCAGGTTCGTGGGTCGATCATGTTTTGCTGAACCATCGATTCCTATTGAAAGAACCATGAGCTTCTGCCAAGGAGTCCTCTCGCGCCGCATGTCGAAATCATTCGAGCGCCCTTGCGCGCGTTCTGTGGGGGGGGGGGGGGGGCACGGTCCATGCCAAATAATACCATGATTGCCGCTCTCGCGCGTCGGCCGCGCGCGTATGTCGAACTGCTTCCAGATCCTTTATCACCGACTCGAGGACGCCGCCATCATCGCCGGCGTGATCAGCATCGGCGCCGTCAATGGCCGTGCCGTCGTCTTTGTCATCATCGTCGCCAGCATCGCTACCACCATCATCGTGTCTACCGTCGTCGACGTTGCCATGATATTGCGCCCGCCCAAGTCGCCGACTCGCACTGAAATGCCCGCTGGGAAGTGCCCAGCGGTCAGCGCAACCGCGGCCTCTTCGGTCGCGCCAAAGTATCTAGCCACTGCGCGGGCGAACATGCGCAGGCTAGCGCGGCCGCAGAGAGATGCAGCAGCCAACACCAAACACCTATCGAAGTCTCCGCCTCATAGGTTTTGCTAACCATGTTGCGGATGGGTGGGTGGGATTATTCCGCGAGCAGTGGAGTCGACAATTCAAGGCGATCAGGAATTATTCGCACTGCGCAAATTGAACCGCATATTTCGCACCATATAGATCGCATACGTTACGCCAAGTAGTTTTTACTACATACACTGCACCACACGTATCGCACCAGTTTCACTGCACCGCGCACGTTGCACCACATATCTGGCACCACATACACTGAACTGCTGCATGGCAGACAATGCGCGGCAACTATTGAATTGCATAGTATGCTAGAACAACGCTTGGAGCCCACGCTGGCGATCACAGTACTTTCAGAAAAAACCCGCGTCTGCCCACCCGGCATACCGCGGTCGCCACACCCCACACATCCCGGGAATCCGTGAGTATCCCGCCTCGCGTCCTCGACAAATGGCGACATCATGTTTCCCCGTTCTGCGTTTTCGACGAATGGCGACACTTTGCGTACCAGGCAACCCCGATGGGGAGGCGTCGCGCCGTCCAGGCGTCGCAAAACATGAGCAACGAGGCGCGAATAATTAGCATCAGCAACGCAAAGCAATAGCGGGCGCACATAACATATCAGCATTCCAGAGTTGCATAGCATACCAGGCAATATGACGACTGCAGGAACATAGCATGACGCAGCATACCGTAACGCATCATCATGTCATAGCACAAGATGATGGCTTTACATTCTCTATAACAGAAAGCCACACCAACTATCCTACCATTGCGTCGCACATCCGTTGTGCGGAGTAGGGGACAGAAGGGAATCCACCATACAATGACATGTCATAACATTGCACGAAGATGGTTATGTTGCTTCCATTGCGTGAGCGAGTGTCATGTGTGTTTAAAACAAGACATGCTTAACAATTGGCGAATCGAGCAGGCCATCGCACATCACACCGGGGCATAACACAGCATTGCGGAGTTGATCATGACAGAACAGAACATGCCATACCGCAGCATCGCAACACATATCGTACCATGCCATACCAATGCACATTGTTTGCAAAGTGGGGCATACCATATGATGGTTTTGCTGAACATTCCCCAAGCAGAGCTTGCCTCTGTAGGGGTCCTAGCGGATTCATATGTTCAGGGTAGGTTTGTCGCCGATTTTGGCTGCACCCCCGGGTGCCCGGGTGCCCGGGGGTGCCCGGGGCCCGGGTGCACGGGGCCCGGGTTCCCGGGGGATGCCATGGGGTGCCCAGGTGCCCGGCGGGGGTGCCCGGGGCCCGGGCGTGCCCAGGGGTGCCCTATAGCTCAATAGCCCTATAGCCCAATAGCTCAGTAGCCCTATAGCCCTACAACTCTACAGGCCTATGGCTCCACAGCCCTATAGCTCAATAGCCCTATAGCATATAGCGCTCTAGCCCTATAGCCCTGATTGGGGCTTTTCTCCGGTATCATAACAGTATACACCATAGGGTTTCGACGAGTGGTATCCCCAAGGCAAAGAGTAATTCAAGCAAAACCTGATTATGTCATACTACAACGGGAACACGCCATAGCATAACACAACCTGGTTTGATACACACGCCAGACACTTCGTATCACCACATGCCAGGGCATGCCATGCCAGACCATAACGTAACAGAAGATAGCACAGCATCACATGCCATATCATACCGTCACAAACACATCGTATTGTGACAGCGCGGCGCATAAGCTAGCTCTATATTCAAGAGCAAAAAGAAGCTCACCATTAAGGTTCTACGACTGGTACGACAACGATCCTACTATACCTTAGTATCATCCACCCTAATTCAATAATCGCATCCAGACATAACATATCATATCATGTTAGGGTGCAGTAGCCCGCCGCGTATCAGATCGCAGAGCAGGGCCGATAACAACACATGGCCAGATGCCACTTGATGTGTGAGCAAAGTGCGACGGTAAACCAGATGACATTCATTTGGGCATAACAGTTGAGCACTAAGCCAAGCGCGCAACACACTACAACTATTCGACACACGGCATTATCATGCAATTGTGAGCGAGCATTTGAATCAGAGAGTGAACTTCCATAGTACGAGTACATTGCCACAGTAATGGGACAGCCTGTCAGTTGGAGGATCAACATGGGCTCATTATCCTAGTCGCATTGCAGATTGTGTTTCTATTCGAGTTGTAGAGAATCGTCTTGAGCACACGCGAACATACCAGACCAGAACATGACATGTCAGATCACATTACGAGACATCGTACTGTTGGGTGAATGTTCTAGGGCAGTTGACCGTAACACACTATAGCAGGACAGCCAGCAATAACACAAAACGTAACAGTAGGAACCGCCGCATAACACATTGTAATACATTAAATGCAAGGGGCCACGATTCAAACATGGACAACTATAAACGACAAGACAACGTTGGCCTCCGATTAACGATTCATTATCGATCGTGTCGTGCGTGCCGAGGCCAGATTGGCCACAGGAATGCAGAGGCGCAGCAACGATCGATTGGCCGATGCATCAACGTGGCAGGCGTCACGACGTCACAATGTCGCGCCCAGAACATAATCGGACATACTATAACATACTCGGGCACGATTGCTTGTGATAGAACATCGTTGGAGACGGTGGAGTACAGCAGCGACAGGGCACCGGCGCCCCATCAAGCGCAACATGTGAGCCGACGTCTTGTTGGCCACAGGAAACCATGCATGAATAGAGCAGGACAGAACCGAGCGTAACGCGATAGAGTATCATGCAGCAGTGGCCGAGTAGCGGCGTCTTATGAAACGCGACATGCGCGCCGAGCTCAGGCTGACCACAGTAAGGAACAGCACCAGACTTCGGAACAAAGTCCGAAAGTTTCGGTGGGGACCGTTCGACGCAAGATAATCGATAGTTTTTTGTTTGTCTTCGCCCTTCTTTGTGGCGGGCATTCGGGGGTCCTTCGTCGCCAAGGTCAGGTCCGCCTCGGGGTTCTGGCCATGGCACAACCCAGGAGGTGTTCGGGGATCGATTTTGATGGCTGTTTGGTCTGCTGCCGTCGTCGGCGTCAGCGGCGACGTCGACGTCGTCGTCATGCGAACGCGCGAGCGAAGGAACGCGCGCGAGTGGCGGGGAGAAAGAGGAGGAGGAGGAGGAGCAGGAGGTGGAGATGGCAGGAGGTGGACGAGGGGCGCACCCAGGGGGTGGCGTGGCGTGGGAGCGAAGGAAGAGAAAGATGAGATGAGGAGGAAGGACGAAGAAAGAGTTCCGACGAGGGAGGATGAAGCTTTCAAGCGGTGTTCCCCGTTTCGGCCCTCCCGCGACGCCCTGGCCACCGAGGCTGGATATGTGAATCCGCCTTGGGAATTCTGGCAAAAGCGCGCCTCGGGAGACGTCGGAAGGGGGAAAGGGGGGCGAGGGGGGAATCCGGGTCCTGCGGGGGCGGGAAAAGGAGGAGGCGGTGGAGGAGGAGGAGGAGGAGGAGGAGGAGGAGCAGGAGGAGCAGGAGGAGCAGGAGGAGCAGGAGGAGTAGGGGGAGGAGCAGGAGCAGGTGGACCAGGACGAAGAGAACGGCTTGCGAGCATTGACGGGGGGAGGCAACGACGGGTGTGTGAAGAAGCGTGCGCCTATTGGGCTCGTGGCTGCAGGGGCCGTTCAGGTCCGCTTCAGGGCAATTAGTCTGCACCCCAGTCTGACGCGCAAGGAGGAGGAGGAGGAGGACGAGGACGAGGAAGACGAGGAGGACGAGGGGGAAGAGCGGAGCAGGAGGAGCAGGAGGGGGAGGAGGAGGAGGAGGAGGAGGAGCAGGAGGGAGAGGAGGAGGAGGAGGAGGAGGAGGAGGAGGAGGAGGAGGAGGAGGAGGAGGAGGCGGTGGAGGAGGAGGAGGAGGAGGAGGGGGAGGGGAGGGGGAGGGGGAGGGGAGGGGGAGGAGGAGGAGGAGGAGGAGGAGGGATCGGTTGAACGATGCCCAAGGGGGAGTGGGAGGAAAGGATGGGGGCAGGACGATGAGGCGGCGCGGCAGTCTAGGGCTCTCGTCGGGACCCCGTCGCTTCCGCTCGGCCACGCCTCGGCGCGCGTACGCATCAAGAATGTCGTGGTGATATCGAGTGCGTGCGCACTCACCGTGTTGAGTTTAGTTGTTTGGTTGTGTGCATTTCGCGTGAGCATCTTGTAGCATGTATCTGGCTCTATCTGGAAGAGCGCGTTCTGTGTACGCTTCGAGGGGGGGTATCCAGCCCCCCCCGAATGGCACAGGGGGGTGGACCCCCCTGAATCTCAAGAGGGGGGTCGAACCGGGGGAGGCCCTGCAACCGACGACGGCGAGCGCCGGCGCGAGAGCTTGCGCCGTCGGGCAGCGATGACGACGACGATGACGACGACGACGACGACGACGACGACGACGACGACGACGACGACGACGACGACACGACGACGACACGACAACGACGACGACGACGACGACGACGACTACGACGACGACGACGATCGAGCCTTAGTAGAATATTTAAGGCTGGATCGAGCCCTTGTAAGAATTTATTAGGGCTGAGTCGAGCCCGAGTAGGACTCCAATGAGGGCTTGATCGAGCCATCGTAGGATTCGGCCAAAGCTGGATCGAGCCTGAGAAGAATCCAACTAGAGCTGGATCCAGCGATAGTCGGATTCCAGTAGTGTTGGACCGAGCCCAGCTAGGATGTTCTCAAACTTGCTTCAGCTATAGCAGGATTCGATTAGAGCTTGATCGAGCCTATGGTATGACTAGAATTGGACCGAAAACGGCTACGATACGATTAAAGATGGATCCAGCCATTTTAGATTCGATGCGAGATAGATCGAGCACTCGTAAGATTCTATTAGGGGAGGGGGGGAGGGCAGCTCGACCCTTATTACCCCTCTTGCACATGGGAGGGGGCGGACCTGGTTCAACCCCCCGTCCCGCCTCTTGGATAAAGGAAGGCCCTCGTTCACGGGCTAGAGAAGCCGATGTCCAGGGGGGGCTGGCAGGGAGGGTTGTATGGGCGCTCTAAATGCTTGTTTTGCCCCCCCCCCCCCCCCTCCCTCCCCTCCCCCCCCCTCGGGTTCCGACGCGTACAAATATTTGTTCAAGGCAAGCTCCCACGAAACGCGCTTCCTCCTCTTACCCGATGCTCATTTGACATGGAACTCTCGCATCCGCTCCGCGCGCACTCGCATCCGCTCCAACAAATTCCATCGTTACACGGATGGAGGGCGCCTCCATGTCAAAATGGGACGTTCGTTTGGGTCGCCCTGGCAAGCAATTGCTTTGTAAAGTTTGTGCATCGGTTACACGGATGGATGTCAATCAGGTTGTTGCAAATTAGTCGTTTGAGATGCAGTTGGAGCGGATGTCTTACAGTCTGGCAGGCTGTACAATATTTACAATATTGAAGGCGGGCGGTCTCTTGACAAAGCGTTTCTGTCGGTGGGCAGATATGAGACATGGATGAATCTACATTGCCGCATTCCGTACTTTTTCGGCTCGAAGGATCGAGGACAGTTTTGTTCAAACGGAGTCTTTCCCCTGAATTTTGGGCCCATCCAGCGATCGTCTTTGATCTCGGGCACTTTGCACATTGAGGAATCTTGCTTGTAGGGTGTAATAGGTAATGAGTTGGGGACTTGGGACGGGAGCATGTCTTGCAGCATCATTGATGTATCTTGGTTTGTTCTGGTCCTCCTCCTCCTCCTTGTTCTCGTATCGGGCGCCCTCCTCGTCCTCGCCTTTCCCCCCCTTTCCCTGTTCTCGAGCGGCGACGGCAACGAGGGCGGCGACGGCGACGACGGCGGCGTCGAAGGCGACGACGCCGCCTTCGCCGGCGCTTCCTGTGGCGACGGCGACGGCGTTCAAGGCGACGGCGCCGATGACGAAGATGCCGACGCCGATGACGACGGCGATGCCGACGGCGATGGCATCGACGGCAGCGGCGACCGCGTTGCCGACGCCTCCGCCGACGGCTGCGGGACTGTCCGTAGACACGCTAACGGCGATGCAGGTAACGGTGACGTTGGTTTCGGTATTGTTGGAACGCGCGCTTCGTGCTGTCCTACAACTCGTTGTGCCGTTTTCGTTCGGTACATCCGCAAATTGGACATGTAGGAGAGTGTGGTTCGTGATTCCCTACGCTTCGGTTTCCAACATCACCGTTAAAAGCAACATCGCCGTTAGCGTGGCCTTGGACTGCGCGGACCGTGCCGAGCGCCCGCCGCGCGGGCGACCTGGGCCGCCGAGGCCGACGTGCCGCGCGGCGCGCAGGGCGACGAGCCCGCGGCGCCCCTCCGGGAGGCGCGCGCCGCGTGGCCCACCCGCGCCCGGCCTTCGTGGCTTGGCGGCGGAGGGCCTCGCCGGGCGCACGGGCGCGGGAGGTCGGCAGCACGTCAGAGTGGTTCTACGCCTCCTCGATGGGGTCCGATGAGAGGGGGTCGGTGGATCGCGCCGCGTCGCCACTGCATCGACGATGCGGCTCGCTGTGGAGCCCGTGTTTATCAACACGCCGACGTCGCCGATGCATTGCCGACGTCGCCGATGCCTCCGGGAGGCGCGCGCCGCGTGGCCCGCCCGCGCCCAGCCTTCGCAGCTTCGCGGCGGAGGGCCTCGCCGGGCGCACGGGGCGCGGGAGTCGAGCAGTGCCGAAGCGTCCGGGTTTGCCTATAGGCCCACCAAAGAATGTTCTAAACATTTGTTCGTGGGTCGCGCGACATGTTCTTAGACCATGTCTGGCCGAGGATGGTTTGTTTTAACACACTGGGATTTTGTTCCAAGAACTTGTTTGGGGTTCGTAAAACATGTTTGGGTTTTCAGAAATTTCGTGGTAGGCCTACAGGAATGCCGGGACGGTCAGTCCCTGCACAAGGGAGGTCGGCAGCACGGCAGAGTGACCTCTCGCCAGATTGACCGTCGGTGCGCGCCCACCGGGGTCCCCAGACGGTGGAGCGCGGCGCGATAGCAGCGGTTTGCGCGTTGCGGTTTGGCCACCCCCGCGGCCCCCGAAAGCCGCGCACCAAAGGTCACTCCTGCGTAGGATCACTCACGTGTAGCCGAGAAGGGAGCGGGAGCGGCGCGACCGCCGCGCCGACGGGGTTGACAAGCTGTGCTGTCCTGATCCCTGAGGGCCTCCCTGTTCACTGCTGCAACGACGTAGCCTGCTTGGGTGCCCTCTCTGCTCGCGTTCGCACATGCCGCATCCGCGTGCGTCGTCATCGTGAGACTCTCAGCCTGGATGGCATGACATGTGATGGCCACGTCCGCCAACTGACGAGCACGACGAATCATCTGCCCGAACTGGGCGGACAGGTCGAGACGAGTCTGAAACTGCAACCAATTGCCCTCGCCCAGCGCCGTCCTGCATGTTGAGGTCTCTTACCACTCGCGCTCGTTCGGAGCCGCCCGGTCCATTTCATCCACTTCGTGCTCTTGGCGAATTGCTCTTGGGACACCACGATGCTGTAATCCTCGTCCTGCTTGACCTGCGAGCCGCGGGACTCACCCTCGCCGATGTTCCACTTCCTGCAGGGAGCTGCTGCTTAGGCGTTTCATGAACCTCCCGCTCTGACGCCCGGCGCCGCCCGTGATGACGTCGCCCACGCATACGACCAAGATGCCCGGCAGCTTCATCTTGCCCCCTCCGCAGTAGAGCGACGCACGCGTTCAGCATCGACAAGATCAGGGCCGTCCCCTTCGCCATATGGACAAACTTTTGACTTCCAGAGCCAGTGTTTGGGCGCGTCGTTCAGACCGTAGAGGGGCAGACCCATGCGGATGAGGACGTCATCGGGCACCTCTTGGACACCTCCTGGCTGTTGAGCCACGCGCAGCGGACCGCCCGGCCTGTCCAGTTTGTCGACCTCGATGAACGCCCCCTTTCCCGTCGCCAATGTAGATCTCAGGGCTCGCGATCAGCTGCAATGCCGAAGCCCTCGCCCATCTCCACCAGACGAAGCAGGTCGGGATCGCCGAAACCCTTGACCGCGAGCTTCGCCTTGACCGCTCCGCCGTTTTTTTTTCCACCAACACGCACTTGGACTTTAGGATCTGGCCTGGGCAGGTTGACCTGACATTCTTGGGCTCCTCGAGACTTAGCGCCGTCATCTATCGTTCCTCGATGTGTATCGTCTTCCACTCCACCGCCTTCGCTTCGTCAGTCTTCTCATTCATGTAGGGCGTCGCCTTCGATTCCTTCAAGTCTTTGCGTCCCCTTGCGATCAAACAGGACGAGTCCGGTAGCTCGACCCCGATCTCCTCCATCACATTGCCGCGACGTTGGCGGGGGGTCTCAGATTTTGGCCGACGGTCTGAACAGCACGAGTGGATGATGAGTATGCCCCAGGTGGCGATATATGTCGAGTTCGATCCGGTTCGTCGTGGTGAGTCGTTCGCCAAGAGCCAAGAGGGGTTCGGCGTTCGTTATCGATTGTGCGTCGGCATCTGACAATATCACTGGATCGGGGGCCCCAGTCAAGGATGAGTGGACGGCGATCGATGGTATCACTACCAGGGGGAATGTTTCACGATTGCCAGCGCCGATTCAACGGGCGCCGACACCACGTCAGTCCACAAACGTCACGTCCTTGAGCAGATGGGCTCACTGAAGACGAGGCGAGGCCGATTGACGCGTTGCGAAGGATTGCGCGATGTGAACATGATCAACTAGCCGATGAAGCGGTGCATCTTCGAGAAGCGGCCCAGGAGAAACGACGGCGACAAGAGCGAGGCAAGATGGCGCACGGAATGTGTAGCGGCTTTGGCCCAAGATCAAGCCGCGTGTGACCACCTGGCCACTGACCCAGTGATCGCGGAGGCACGCGATGAGGTTCGCCGCGCCAGGGACAGCGGACTCCACGAGGTGCCCGATCGAGACGCCGGGCGAGCCGGGGGCACTGATCATGCAGAGGGCGTTGTTTAGGGCGAAGATGAAGAGCGAGATGCTGGCGGGGCCCCCGGCCAGCGCGCGGCACGCTGCCGGCGACGTTCTACATCGGCGCCGGGGGCGCGCGGGCGCGGGGGCCTGCAGCTCGCGCGGAGAGGGCGCTGGGCAGAGCAGCTCGAGGAGGCCTGAGCGCACTTGGCGGTCCCAGGCTGGTCTGGCCCGGCGGCGGCGGCGCCGGGAACAGAGGCGCTGATCGACGCGCTCTGGGAGATCCCCGCGAGCAGCTGCGCCCCGCAGGAGGAGCAGGGCGGCGGCGGCTCGGGGGCCGAGTTCAAGGTCTTCGCGAGCGTGCCGGCGGAGGAGGAGTGCCGCGCGGCGATCGAGGCCATCGCGGCGCGCGGGGCTAGTAATAGAGTCGGTCGGATGTCCGACCTGGCGCGCGAAGTTCTCGAGGAGTATGTCCGAGCAGTTCGGCGCGACGGCGGCCTGCGAGATGATCGATGACGAGTGCGAGTTGGTCGGCCAGTCGGCCAGGTCCACGAGGGGGCGCGCGAGGTGAAATCCGAGGGCGGCAATGGCGACGGTCGCAAGCAAGGCCGAGCGTAAGCAGCTGGAGTCGGCTGAAGCGAAACGACGAGGCAGCCCGTGCAGGAGCCGTTTTTTCCCGGAAAGGGCTGAGGCCCAGGGTTCTCTTTTAGTGGGTTTACCCCCGGGTTTGACTTGAGGTGGGCCGGCGAATCTCTTTTGCGATAAATATCGAGGTCGAGGTGGGCCGGCGAATTACAGTTTGAGGATGTCTCGAGCAAAACGCTTGTGTTTCAGAATGTGTTGAGGATGTCTCGAGCGAAACGCTTGTTTTGTGTTATAGTTTGTCCTCTCCTGGGGACCTGGATTCAGAGGATCTCTCAAGAGAAATGCTTGTTTTCACGTGCCCAGGTCTTGAGGGTGTCTCGAGCGAGACGCTTGGTTTCACGCCTCCAGGTTGCCCAGACAGATGTCTAGCCTGAGGATTTGTTGAGGATGTCTCGAACCAGAGGCTTGTTTTCACGTGTCCAGGTCGCCCAGGCGGATGTCTAGCATGACCATGTGTCGAGGAAGTCTCGATCGAGACGCTTGTTTGCACGTGTCCAGGTTGCCCAGGCGGATGTCTAGCATGAGGATGTGCTGAGAACGTCTTGAGCGAAACGCGTGTTTTCACGAGTCCAGGTCGCCCAGGCACAGCACAGCCATCGGCACGGTACATCAATATCGATGCCTTTAGCATTGCAGCCTGGCATGTTGTCTGGCACGTTCCGCGGAGCGTCCCGTGGCGAGTCCCCCTGGCACGTCGCGCGGTGCACGTCCATTGGCACGATCCGTAGCGCGTCCCCTTGGCACGTCACGCGGTGCGTGCCCCTGGCACGTCCCCTGGCACGTCGCCTGGCGCGTCCCCTGGGACGTTCCGCGGCGCGTCCTCCTGGCATGTCCCCCTGTCGGTTAGTTCTGGGGCAGCTACCATCTGCTCAGGCAGCTCGAGCTTGACATCCAGATCAGTTCGGTCAGGACTCGGATGCAAAGAGGACTCGATCCACAATGCTTTATAAAGCACACTCGTGACATGGCACATCGCAGTTCAGCACGGCCAGCACAGCGCAGCCGTCGGCACGATACATCAAGACCGATACATTCAACATTGCATCTTGGCACGTTCTTTGGCGCGTTCCTTGGCGAGCCCACCTGGCACGTCGCGCGGCGCGTCCCCTGGCACGTCACGCGGCACGTCCATTGGCACGTTCCGTAGCGCGTCCCCTTGGCACGTCCCGCGGTGCGTGCCCATGGCGCGTCCCTTGGCACGTCGCCTGGCGCGTCCCTTGGGACGTTCCGCGGCGCGTCCTCCTGGCATGTCCCCTCTGTCGATTGGTTCTGGGGCAGCTACCATCTGCTCAGGCAGCTCGAGCTTGAGATCCAGATCATTTCGGTCAGAACTCGGATGCCATGGAGGACTCGATCCACAACGCTATATATACACACAGAGAGAGAGAGAGAGAGAAAGAGAGAGAGAGAGAGAGAAAGAGAGCACAATCGCGGCATGGAACATCGCAGTTCAGCACGGCGTAGCACAGCACAGCCCTCGGCACAGTACATCAAGATCGATACATTCAGCATTGCATTTGCCCGTCGCCCAATCAAGTGTCTTTGAAACGTTATCATGCCTTACATTTCTAGATTCCTTTCCTGCTTCGTGGGTCGAGCATGTTTTGTCTTGAAGATAACGCAGAGGCGGCTTCGAACGCGCCGCCTCCGCAGGCGCGATTGGTCAGGGAGGCCAGGCCGCCCGAGGTCGCGGGGCCTGCTCAGGGCCAGCGGGGCAAAGGGGCGCGCGATAGAGCGGCTGTTGCCGATGTCCCAGGACCGGGAAGGGGTCGCGCGCGCCCCGGGCCAGCGGCTCGAAATTCGAGTCGTCGCGGGTCTGGGGGCCCGGCAATCAAAGGACCGCTCCTGGGATTTAGGTCGGGTGGCCCCATCGCGGCTGGGCCCCGCCGTCGCCTTGGCCAGCGCGCCCGATGGTTGCGCCCCTGGAGGTGAACATCTGGGCGTCGACGTCCAGAGTGGCGGCGCCCTGGGGGCCCGCAGTTGGCACAGAAGGCGCCTGCGTCGCTCGCGGGATCTCGACCCACGTGGTCGCGCGCGGATTCCCGAAGAAGGATACATGTTAGATCCGATGGAAAATCACGGGGAGGCTTGTCCATTGGGGGTTATATCCGGGAAGGTTGTCCGGATCCTTGCGGGGTTGTCCAAGGGGTTGTCTGCGCCGCGTTGTCTCGCCAACGCGCGCGCGTGCCATTGGAAAGCATGCCGTTAAAAGCGCGCGCAGCCAGGGGGCCCAGCTGGAAGTGCCCACTCTTCCCCTTTCCCTCCTGTCCCTTCCTCGTTTCTCGTGCTTCCCCTCCGCCCCCGTTCGCGCGCCCCCCTCTGCCGCGCTTCCCCGAACAGTCATGCAGAATGGTGCCCCGCTGCGGAGGAAGCATGTTCTTGCCGAGGGGCCAGCGCTCAGAAACATCTGCCAACGCGGGGGCTGGTCCGGCCAGTTTTGCCAGAGACGTCCTCGCAACTCCGGGTTCGGAGATGCCCTGGCCTAAGGTGGTCACTATAGTTTGGCTTGTCACAATCTCGCAGTTCTGGGCTCGGAAATGCCAGCGCCCCCGCATCTGTGGGCGCGCGAGGTGGTCCGTTCCGCCAGAAACATCTAGGCTCGCATAGGCAGCGCGCAAGGTGGTCAAGGCAGTCTCGCCAGAGACATTCTCGCAACTCTGGGCCCAGAGATGCCGCGCGACATTTTCCGGCCAGTTTTGCCTGAGACATCTTCGCAACCCTGGGCTCAGAGATGCCGTGACTTGAGGCGGTCCAGAACCTTCCTTCTAACGCGTAGTCAGATGTCACGCGAGAAGTAATCTGGCCAGTTTCGCTTAAAACGCCCTCGCATTTCCGGGCCTGGAGATGCAGCGAGCGCAGCCAGTGCCGCCTGAGACGTCCTCGCATTACTGGGCTTCATTTCTGGGCTCCGACATGACCTGGCCCGAGGTGGCCTGGCCAAGATCGTCTGCGACATGCCGCGCAACAGGTGTTCCAGCCAGTTTCGCCTGAGACGCCCTCTTGTTCCTGGACTCTGAGATGCAGCATGCGCGGCCGGCGTCGTCCGAGTCAGCCTCGCAGCCCGACGCGCCGAGATGCCCTCGTCTCAGCGGCTCGGCCCGGTTAACCTGAGACATCCTCGAAATTTCGGCCTCCGAGTTGCTGCCTGCGAAGTGGCCTGGCTCGTTCCGCCAGAGACATCCTCGCAATTCTGCGTTCGGAGATGCCGCGCGAGAGGTGGTCCAAGAAGCTTCGCGCGAAGCATCCTCGGAACTCTAGGTTTCGAGATCCCTCGCGCGAAAGGTGGTCCAGCCTGTTCCGCCTGCGATATCAGCTGCGCGATCAGCGACGCCACGCGCGATGCGGTCTGGCCGGTGTTGTTTCGAGGGTTTTTTTTGCAGTTTCTGGTTCCCAGATGCCTCGCGCGAGATGGCCCGGCCAGCGTCGCCGGCGGAGCTGCTGGGGCTGCCGGGTGGCAGGACAGGAAGCTCACTCAATGCGTGCCCGCTCGCTTGCGGCGCGCGTTGCCTTGCCCGCGCTGCACCCCAATTCGGATTGCGCCCGCGTTGGGCCGCGCATGAAGGAGCGGCTGCCGGCGCGCGGGCAGTCGCTACTCTTTCCATGTGAATTGCGTTTCGCAGGGGGGAGCGCGGCAGATTTGTCGCGTCTCTTTGCGCGGCGTCGAGCGCAACTCCCGCGGGCCCTTGAATGACGGGCGCCTGATCCAGGCGCACGCGGCTGCGCGCTGCGCCCGTTGTCCGCTCGTCAAAAAGCTCAAATCCCATTCGCGTCTACAACGTTGGCCGAGACGTATCTCGCGCGCGGCGTCGCTTGCCCCGGGCCGACAGGCCGCGTGCCTGAGGGAAGTGGGTCGTGGGATCGCATGCTCGGGTTCTCGCCAGGCCAGCGGTCAAGCCGAAGCTTGGGCGCGACAGGTAGCTGCGCGCGCGGGCAAGTCGGTCGCCGTTCGCTGGCAGATGACGCGGCGGGGCCAAGCCTGCGCGCGACGAGATTCAGGCGGATTTTTGGACGGCGGGCCGTAGTGCAGCACTTTCGTTGCTCCGCCACTCCCGTTTGACAACGTTCGCTCGCTGCGGCACGTCGCGTCGGGAGTCCGCCGCGGGATGCAAAGAACGCGTTGTTTCTGCGCGAGGGGGGCGCTTGCGCGCGAAGGAGACGGAGCCGCGCGCGGCCAACCCGACGGGGGAATTTGATGAGGACGAAACAACGCGCGAGGGATACAGTGGCCGACGAGAAGCCAACACTCGTGAGAAACCCCGGATGTGAAGTTGCAGCGCGAACCAGAGGAACGCGCCGAACCATGAACCGGAACGCGTGGGGAGGGTGTCCAGGGAGTTGTCCAGGGGCTGTCCAGCCCCAAGTTCTTCCTCCCCCTCGTTCTCCTCGTTGTCCTCCTACTGATGTTCCTCCTGTTCGCGCAGGGGAAGCTTCGATGATCGTCGCGGCCACTTTCGCATGGCGCGCCGTGGCGCGCCGAGTCGCGAGGAACCAAGTCAGCTACCACCGTTCCGAGGATCGCCGCGTTGTGCCGCATGCGAGCCGTGACGTGCAGGAGGTGATCCAGACGCCGATGCTATGAGGAGAACCGAGGGCGCGCCGCGCGCGACCTGCCTCGAACGGGGGCCCATTGGGGGACGTCGCCATAGCAGTCAACAGTGGCGCGCCCGCGTGGGAACGACTTCGGGGGCCGCAGCCGCAGGAACCACGATCGCACCGTACTGAATCCCACTCGCCCGTGGAGCTTTTCAGCGACCGCCACACCACAGCCACGGTTGATAAAATCGCCACAGCGGGCTCCCGTTTCGTCCGTGTTTTTCCAGGAAAGGGCGTTGGCCCAAGGTTCTCTTTTAGGAGTTGAACCCCCAGAATCGACGGGCGCAGTGCCGCCGAAATCATTTGCGGCAAAGAACAGGGCCGCGTAGGGCCGGCGGAGTTCGAATTTGAGGGTGTCCCGAGGGAGGCGCTGGTTTTTGAAATTCCGCTCGATAGACACAAGGTAAAGTGAGCATTTTCGTTTGTTGCGGATGTCTCAGATCGGTCCTCTCCTGGGGACCAGAATTCAGAACAAATCTCATGTGAAATACTTGTTTTTACGCGGCCAGGTCCTGAGGAAGTCTCGAGCGAGACGCTCCGAGAATGTCTCTAGCGAAGCGCGTGTTTTGCAAAACTCGATCGGCCATGGCTCCCCAGGATGCCAAGGTGGTTTCGGGAGCCAGATCGCAACGTAATTTACTAAGGAACGTGGCCTTGGGAGTGCGGACGCAGCGTAGTTTGCGAGGGACCGTGGCCCAGGGAGAGCGGACTCTGAGTAATTTTACAAAGGGCCGCCCTGGGAGCGCGGACGCATGTTAATTCACGATGGATCGTGGCCTTGGGAGCGCGGGCTCAGTGTAATTTACGAGGGATTGTGGCCCAGGGAGAGTGGACGCAGCGTGATTTAAAAAGGGTTCATGGCCCTGAACGCGCGGACGCAGCATAATTTCTGATGGACCGTGGCCCGGGGAGGCCGATACACTCAGCATTGCAACCTGGCACGTTTTTTGGTACGTTCCGTCGCGCGTCCCGTGGCACGTCGCGCGGCGCGTCCCCTGGCACGTCCCGTGGCGCGTCCATTGGTTCGTTCCGCAGCGTGTCCCGATGGCGCGTTCCGCGGTGCGTCCCCATGGCACGTCGTTTGGCACGTTGCGTGGCGCCTCCCTTGTGACGTTCCGCGGCGCGTCGTCTTGGCATGTCCCTGTGCCAACTAGTTCTGTGGCGGGTAGTATGTGTTCGGGCAGTTCAAGGTTGAGATCCAGATCAGTTTTGCCAAGACTCGGATGCAAAGGAGGACTCGATCCACAACGCTATGGGGCACAAATTCGGCACGGCACATCGCAATTCAGCACGGCGCAGCACAGCACAGCCTTCGGCACGGTACATCCAGTTCGATACACTCAGCATTGCATTGGCCCGTCGCCCAATCAGGTGTCTTTGCAGCGTCACCATGTTTTACATGTCTGTATTCTTTTTCCAGGCCCAGCCCAGGGTTCTCTTCGAGAAGGTTAACCCCCCGGGACGACTTGAGACGGGCCGGCGAAATTATCCGCTCTAAATATTGAGGGCGCGTAGGGCCAGCGAATTAATGTTTGAGAACTAAACGCTGGTTTTTGAAATTCCGATCGACAAAACAGATGGGGAAGCCAGCAGTTCCGTTTATTGCGGATGTCTCGAGCGAAACGCTTGTTTTGCATAATGTGTTCAGGATATCTCTAGCGATATGTTTGTTTTGCGCCAAAGATCGTTCCTTTCCTGGGGACAAGAATTTCGAGGGTGTCTCAGGTGAAATGCTCGTTTTCACGTGCCCAGGTCTTGAGGATGTCTTCGGCGAGACGCTTGGTTTCACGCCTCCATGTTGCCCAGGCAGATGTCTCGCGTTCAGCATCAGTATTTATTGAGGATGTCTCTCGAGCGAGACGCTTGTGTCCACGCGTCCAGGTCGCCCAGGCAGATGTCTAGAAGGAGGATTTGCGGGCGATGTCTCGAGAGAGACGCTTGTTTTCGCGTGTCCGGGTCGCCCAGGCGGATGTCTAGCATGAGGATGTGTTCAGGATGTGTTAAGCGAAACGCTTGTTTTCACGTGTCCGGTTCGCCCGGGCGGATGTCGAGCATGAGGATTTGTCGAGGATGTCTCTCGAGAGAGACGCTCGTTTGCACGTGCCCAGGCCGCCCAGGCGGATGTCTAGCATGAGAATGTGTCGAGATGGTCTCGAGCGAAACGCTTGTTTTCACATGACCAGGACGCCCAAGCGGATGTCTAACGTTAAGATGTGTTGAGGATGCCTCGAGCGAGACGCTTGCTTTCACGTGTCCAGGTCGCCCAGGCGGATGTCTAGCATGAAGATGTGTTGAGGATGTGTTGACCGAAACGTTTGTTTTCGCGTGCCCAGGTCGCCTTGCGGATGTCTAGCATGAACCGCTCGTTTTCGCATGTCCAGGTCGCCCAGGCGGATGTCTAGCATGAGAATGTGTTGAGTGAAACGCTTGGTTTCACGTGTCCGAGTCGCTCAGGCAGATGTCTATCGTGAGGAGGTGGTGAGAACGTCTCGAGCGAGACGCTTGGTTTCACGTGTCCAGGTCGCCCAGGCGGATGTCAACCATGAGGATGTGTTGAAGATGTCTCGAGCGAAACGCTTGTCGCAGTAGAGTGCGTCGCAGTCCAACCCCGCCCGTCCGTGAGGCGTCGCTTGGCGCCTTGGCGCGCCCCCTGGCACGTCCCTTGCGACGTTCAGACGTGACGTGCCTTGTCACGCCCCCCAGCCCCCCACTCGGCGTGGCACGTTCCCTGGCTCGTCTTCTGCCGCGTTCCCTTGCTCGTCCTCAGGCGTTTCCCCTGCCCGTTCCGTGGCGGGCCCCTTGCAACGCCCCTTGGCATGACGTCCTTTGGCCGCCCCCTGGCACGCGCTTTGGCATGTCCCGTAGCAGGTCTCTGACACGTCCAGGGCACGTCCCTTGATACGTCCCCTGGCACGCTTCCTGGCGCATTCCCTATTGTGCCCGTGGCACATCCTGTGGCGCGTCCGTGAGCCTGTGCCCCTTGCCGTGTCGATCCTTTTCGGAGTTGAATTGGATTTTGAGGTCGAGTTGATTGAACGTCCTCCACGTTTCCCCTTCAACTAGCCCTGTGGCGGCTACTATGTGCTCAGGCTGCTCGAGCTCAAGATTCAAATCAGGCTGGTCCGGACTCGAATGCTAAGGAGGACTCGATCCACAACACAAGAGAGCATAATGGCGGCAGGGCATATCGCATTTCAGGGCGGACGCACCGTAATTTACGAGGGATCGTGGCCTTGGGGGCGCGGACGCAGCGTCCGATGGATCGTGGCCTTGGGAGCGCGGACGCAGCGTAATTTACAAGGAATCTTGACCTTGGGTACGGGACGTCCCGTGGCACGTTCCCTGACGCGTTCCCTGGCACGTTCCCTGGCGCGTCGCTTGGCACGTTCCCTGACACGTTACGTGACGCATCCCGTCGCGAGTCCCCCTGGCACTTCGCGCGTTGCGTCCCCTGGCGCGCCCCGTGGCACGTCCACTAGCACGTTCCGTAGCGCGTCCCCTTGGCAAGTCCCGCGGCGCGTCCCCATGGCACGTTACTTGGCACGTCCCTTGGGACGTCCCTTGGGACGTTTCGCGGCGCGCCCCACGGCATGTCCCCTTGTCAGTTAGCTCTGGGCAGCTACCATGAGCTCAGGCAGCTCGAGCTTACGATCCAGATCAGTTCGGTCAGGACTCGGATGCAAAGGAGGACTCGATCCACCACGCTAATTGTAGAGCACAATCGCGGCAAGGCAAATCGCAAGTCAGCACGGCGCAGCACAGCACAGCCTTTGGCACGGTACATCAAGATCGATACATTCAGCGGCACGTTCCTTGCTACGTTCCGTGGCGCGTCCCGTGGCGAATCCCCCTGGCACTTCGCGCGGCGCGTCCCCTGGCGCGCCCCGTGGCACGTCCAATAGCACGTTCCATAGCGCGTCCCCTTGGCAGGTCCCGCTGTGCGTCCCCATTGCACGTCCCCTGGCATACCGCCTGGCGCGTCCCTTGGGACGTTCCGCGGCGCGTCCTTCTGGCATATCCCCCTGTCAATTAGCTCTGGGGCAGCTACTATGTGCTCAGGCAGTTCGAGCTTCAGATCCAGATCTGTTCGGTCAGGACTCGGATGCAAAGGAGGACTCGACCCACAACGCTAATTATAGAGCATAATCGCGGAATGGCACATCGCAAGTCAGCACGGCGCAGCACAGCACAGCCTTTGGCACGGTACATCAAGATCGATACTTCGGCTTTGCAATTTGGCACGTTCCTTGCTACGTTCTGTGGCGCGTCCCGTGGCGAATCCCCCTGGCACTTCGCGCGGCGCGTCCCCCGGCGCGCCCCGTGGCGCGTCTGTTAGCACGTTCCATAGCGCGTCCCCTTGGCAGTTCCCGTTGTGCGTCCCCATGGCACGTCCCCTGGCACATCGCCTGGCGCGTCCCTTGGGACGTTCCGCGGCGCGTCCTCCTGGCATGTCTCCCTGTCAAGTAGCTCTGGGGCAGCTACTATGTGCTCAGGCAGTTCGAGCTTCAGATCCAGATCAGTTCGGTCAGGACTCGGATGCAAAGGAGGATTCGAATCACAACGCTATGGGGCATAATCGCGGCATGGCACATCGCAATTCAGCACGGCGCAGCACAGCACAGCTTTTGGCACGGTACCTCAAGATCGATACACTCAGCCTTGCAACTGACCGTCGCCCAATCAGGTGTCCTGAAAAAGTTACCACGCCTAAGATTTCTAGATGGAGTTTCTGGGTTCGTGGGCCGACCGTGTTTTGATAAGGTTTCGATTGAGCACGGCATTTAGAAATCGTAAAGCTACGTTTACAAATGCAATCACATGCACCCTTGGTAAGAGGAGTTGGACAGGAACAGGGCCGCGGAACCGCAAACAATGTCACAGTGTGTGTGATTGTGCGTGCGCGGTGCCGCCCAGGGGCCAGAGCCATTGCGCCAGTTCTGCCGCTGCCGTTCTCTGTTCGGTCAGGTGGCCATTCCGGCGAGCGGGGGCAGCAAACATAATCGTCCGAATCCACGGCCTCGCGGACGGGGCCCTTGTGCCGCGACCCCGCGGGGGCGGGGCATTTTTCGCCGATGTCCTGCGCGGGACATATCCATGCGACCGCGTATCCGTGGGATCGCGCCCCAGAATTCAGACTGCGAGGGCATGGATGTGGATGCGTTCTCCACTCGTGCGGTGAGCGGGGGCATCGGGGGTCGATCTGCGGTGCCAAGCCACCGTGCCACCCAGCACCCCCTGTGGACATCACCAAACGGGGCCTTGTTGAACTCAGGAGCAAGAGCAGGTGGGACAGGCCCAGGGGGAACGCATCAAATCTAACACACCCAGTCCTCGCCGATATGGGCCTGATGGCCCACCCCGCCCAGGAACGTGCGGTTTCGCTGCCGAGGGCCTACCAGCGATCTAACGGCGATGTATCGCCGATTCCAGGTCGATGTTTCCCCCCCGTGGGGACAGTCCCCCCTATCGTTGCCCCATCATGCACTTACCAACGTGATCCTGGCAACGCTGTTTGGTTTTCGGCGCTTGGCCATCGGGGCGCCCCGGCGTCTTTCCAGGACACCCGAAGAGGGATTGCTGCTGTTGGGGGGGCCGCCACTTCCCCCCCCTTCCCCTAAGGGTACCCTTGCCAGGTGACACCCTTTCCTTCGGGTCTTCCTGCGCCACACACACCTCTGCTCGTGACGTGGGGTCGTAAGGTCGTGGACCCCCGGGGCCCGCCTCTCTTGCTCAGTCGTTGTTCGGCGGTCTTGGGACCCAGAGGCGACCTCTGGATCCCGCAATATGGAGTGGCAACAGGCAAAAGCACGACCACTTCGATTTCCTCTTCCTGCGGCCCCAGGATCGGGGAGGTGATGGTGCGTCCACCTCCGCCGCCGCCCCGGCTCAAGAAAGCTGGCCAGGGCAGTTGCGCGCGCCGCGCCGCGAGACGTCGGGCCGCGGAGGCCGCCGCGACCACGGTGGCGACGGCGGTGAAGCAGGCGGCGGCCGCGGCGTCGGCGGCGACGAAGGCGGCGGTGACGGCGGCGGTGGCGGCGGTGACGATAGCCGCGGCGACGGCAGCAGGGGCTGCGATGCCAGACGACGGCGAAGACGGAGCCGAAGGTGGCGCAGGTGGCGGCGACGGCGGCAAAGTGGGCGACCGAGACGACGACGGCGACGGTGAAGGTGACGGCGAAAACGTCGACGCTGAGGTAGAGGCAGAGGGCTCTACGATGGTACTCTTCCTTTTAGTGGGAAGGTCCCCAAGGAGTCAGTCATATTTAGAAGGAGTGGGAGGGCGAGTCAGAGTGAATTCACTGTTCCTTCCCCAATTTCTGCTCACTCCCCCTCTCTCTCACTCTCCCTCCACACATAACATCATGAAGCGATTCATAACCCCTCCCTTCGGGTGGAACTATAGCGCACCAATCGCCCTGAAACGTTACCTTGGCACCTTGGTACGTGGCCTTTGCTTGGCACTCCTCCGGAACTCCCTCGAAAGTGAAGAAGGAGAAGGAAATGCAGCACTGGCGACAGCAGCTCGCGCGTGCCTTGAGCAGCGAGGTCAGCTGACCTTCATTTCAGTTCAGCTCGTTCTGCCGCCTCTTAGTGGGCATCCAGTAAACTCAGCGATTTTTCTACAGCGTTCTCAGTGAGTGCAGCGCCACAGGACTTCAGCGCCACAGGAATAATCATCATTGTCATCGTATACCCCTGTGTGACGCCAAGAATATTAGCACGCCAAGCTTTCATTTTCTGCGCGGGGGCAATATTGCGAAGGCCTTACGGCCGGTGTCACATACCCTGAAGACGGCGACGACGAGGACGACGAGGATGTTGAGGAGCAGGTGGCGGAGGACGCTAGGGAGCAGGAAGGGCGAGGAAAAGGAGGAAGCGGTGCGTGGGGGAAAGGAAGAGGACGATGAGGGGTTCGGGTGACCACGCTCGACGCGTTCCGGTGACCACTCACTCCTCCTCTTCCTCCTCCTCCTCCTTTTCTTCCTCCTCCTCGTCCTCCTCTTCATCCTCCTCCTCCTCCTCCTCCTCCTCCTCCTCCTCCTCCTCCTCCTCCTCCTCCTCCTGTGTGTGTGTGCGTGGCATTCTCTACCTCTGCCGCTGGGCTGCGCATGGAGGAGGATCCTCGACTTCGAACGAAGCGCGCCCAACACCCCCGAGCCTCGAGCCTCGAGCCCGGAGCCCTGCCTCGGCGGCGAGCCCGAGGGGGGAAGTGAGAAGGGGCGGGCCTTTTCGGAAGGCTCGGACGTCCCCCGGCCTTCTGAGCAGTTCTCTGAGCCTCTCTGGAAGACGCAGAACACTTCTGAGAAGGCGCGGGGGTTTCGGAGAAGTCCCGCCGCCTTCCGGGAAGGCCTTCGCGGAGATCAGGAGGAGGAGGAAGAGGAGGAGGAGGAGGAGGAGGAGGAGGAGGAGGAGGAGGTTCCTCTTCGCTCGCCGCCCACTGCCTTCCAGACGTCCGCGAGCCCGCCAAGACGGCCTCCGGGGCATGGCGCCGGCGTACGCCACGCTGCCGCCGCCCGTCTGCTCCCCCCCGGGCGAGGGCCGCGAGGAGGAGACCCGCCACGAGGAGCGGCCGGCCACGGATGGGGGGGGGAGGGGGGGGGGGGGGGGGGGGGCAAAACGCTGGGGCGAGTCAAAGGATCGGGTCGGATGAGAGCGGGGGACCGCCCGCCGCCCCAAAGGTCCGCCCGCCGCCCCAGAACTCCCAACCTCGGCCTCCAAGGGCCTTGCGTCCGTTCCACCCGTCCTCACTACACGTTCACCCGTCCTGTGCCGCGTTCACTGGTCGCCCGCCGCCCCGAACGTCCCCATGTCGGCATCCAAGGAAGGGCCTTGCGTCCTTACCACCCGTCCTTACTGTGGAGACCCATGCCAAGGAACACCCTGCTTGCCCCCGGGGAGCCCTGGCTTTCTTGGAGTTCGATGGTTTTGCCATGGAGGGCGCGACGCTCCCACGCCAAGAATCAATGGACGTCCTGGGGTCTCAGAGTTGGGTTTCTTGTGGCAGGTTTCTTGTGGTCGGGCCCTTACTGCACAGTCGGGCCGAAGTGTTTTCGTGTTCGAGGCCCGAGGTTTTCGGGTATTTTCGTCGGTCCTCGGCGGTTTTTCAGCTTCGGGGTGTTTGCCAGCAGCTGCGCCTCGCCGAGAGCGTTCCGGGGGTGCCAGGATCGTCCCGAACGGCCGCCGGAGACCCGAGTTTTGATCCAAAAGCCAGAGAGTGTCGGCGGCGGACCGAGATCGAGGTCGGTTCGGGGAGGGTGCCCCATTGTTCTTTGCGTCTGGATGTTCTTGTGCATCCCGGGGAGGGTACCCTTAGGTGTTCTGACGGAGGGCCACGGGATCTCGAAGGATGTACTTCGGGCCTAAGGTCCAACTGTAGGGACAGGGGGGGCGTATGATATCTGCTGCGCGCAGCTGGACGTCGGAGCCGATCCAAGGGCATCGGCAACGGCCAGGGCGCGGACCCAGTCTGGTAGACGGCTGAAGCAAGCAGCGACGACGCCCCAAAGTGGGGGGGGGCTTCTGCGGCCCCCCAAATCAACGAACGGACACCTGATGTGTAATTAATCGCTTCCGATGTTTGTTCGGGGAGTCAAGGACGAAAAACGCCCGCTCTGCAGCGGTAGCACGATTTGGAACTACCAGAATTCGGAACGACCGCAAGCGCGAAAATCAGTCCAGCGCTGCAGCGGGAGCACGATTCGGAACGAGCGGAAGCACGGAAATGAGGCCAGCGTTGCAGCGGGAGCTCGATTCGGAACGAGCGGAAGCCCGAAAAGGAGGCCAGCGGTTCAGCGGGATCAACATTTTGAAAACAACCCAGCGAAAGCCAATTTCCCCATAATCCTGTGTGTAAGAAAGCAGTACGCGGAGGGGGACCGAACATCTTCCGGACGTCATCAGGGGAGAGGGGGAAGTTGTATTGATTGTGGAGGGGGGAGGTTTCTTAGAAGCATTTCTGTTTCTTAGAAGGCGCGTGTTTTATCTGTAGATGCAAGGCCCGCACTTTCTAAGAAGTAGCCTCCTAAGAAGCTTCCCCCCCTCCCCCTACCCCCGTGTGCGCGCCGCCAACAGACAAGACCAGGATGACTCGTTCCAGAGCGTTCCAGAACGCTCTCGGCGCAAAATGGAGCGCTCTGGAATGGCCGCGGCGTCCGATACATGATCCTTGGTCGAGGGTTCACAGGTCCCCCCCCCCAGATGGGATCGGTCCCAGGGTTCCACAGGCCCCCCCTCCAGATGGGATGAGGTGGGGGGCCGACGCCGACGACGACGCTGACGACGACGCCGACGCCAACGCCAGCGCCGCGGACGGACGACGACGACGACCACGGCGACGCTGGCGACGACGACGTTGACAATGATGATGACGACCATGACAACGACAGCGACGACGACGACGCCGAGCCACCCCACACCCACAGGGACAGGGAGGGGCGGTGGACTGGCACCCTCCACCACGCCACGTCTACGGAGACGCGACCACATGGGGGGGGGGTCATCCCGTTCGCGAGGCCTTCGCGAGGCTCATGGGCGTACCCATCCAGCGGGGAAGCGCTCGATCCCAACACAGGGAGGGGCGTGGAGGGGGGGGGGCACGTACCTAGCCCGATCCGGACCATACCCGCCCGGGCGGTCCACCTAGACATTGGGAGTCATCTAGGCCATCTTGTTCTTGAGAAGGGGAAGGGGGGGAGGAGCGAATTGAAGCGAAGGGAGGAAGAGGTGGGAGCGAACGGAAGAGAAGGAGGATATTGAAGTGTTTGACGAGGGAGGGGTTAAAGGTGGAGCAGGGATGCGGAGGAGGAGAAGGAGGAGGGAGGAAGTCGCCACTTCCTCTCGAATGAGGAAGATCTGGGCGACCACGGCGGCCCCCAACGGGCCTTGGATTTCGTCGGGGGCGCGAGGCGCCTGTCGCCGCGGGATGGGAGGCGCCGACCCTGCGCTTGCCCTCTGAGGCTCTCGCGCCGCCCCGCGCCATGGCCCTTGCGAGGCTCGTGGCGGCGTGCGCGGCTGCCGCTGTCTGGATGCTCACGACGGGCCTCTACAACTCGCAGAGCTTGCAGACCTGGCGGGAGGCTCTCGCGCGCGAGGCGCTGCAGAATTTCGACGTGGTGGTGCGGCATGGCACTCAGCAGCGCCAGAGAGACGCGATCCCCGTCACGGCCACCAGCACGATGAGGCACGTGGCTCTCGACGGGAGCTGGCGCAGTGGACGGCTCACTGACAAGAGGTGCGGCATTACGATCATGATTGGTAGGAGCGTCAGCAACCACGTACGCCAGGTACTCAGCCCGCCGCCGAAGATTGGCATCACTGGGCGGGCGGGAGGTCTCAAGCGGGCGACGGCGCGGACCCCGATGCTGGGCGTCGGGGTTCACCTCACGCCGTATGGCACCCAGGAGGAGGGCACGGGGGCCATGCAGCGCATCTCAGGCTGGATCAACGACGAGGAGACGGAGACGGGCAACAAGTACCTGGAGATGATCGCTGGGGACAAGCAGCTGAGTTTCAATGACATAGACGAGGTGGCTGGACGTGATGGACGGCATAGGCGATCAAAACAAATGCGACGGTGGGCGGTGTCAAACTACCTTACCGCGGCCAACACGCACTTCCTCCCGCTCGGCAGCTACTACGGGTCGGAGCCGACCAGCTGGAGCGATCATGTGGCTGCTCCGCCCACGGCGATGGGGGTCGTGCCGGAGATCAGGATGCACCACTACCTGAGGCGCACGCTCTTACCATTCCCGACGGCTGAGCTTCGCGATCAGTACCTGACTGAGGCCCACATCACTTACGAGCTGAGCTACTCGCCGCTTCGGGGCGCCATGGAAAGGGTGGATCGGGACTCCCTCATGAGGCGCTTGGCGAAGGGCGAGCGGAGGTACGAGCTATGCGAGAAGGTTGAGACCGGTCTGAGCGCCGTTGATGCCGAGGGGAACCGCTCCGACTCCTACCCCACCCATCTCTTCATGAAGGCGATCCGCGACACCAAGATCTCGCTCTTCCCGCCCACGAGGACGCTGGGCAATGAGTACGAGCACTTGGTTGAAGAGAGGGTTCAGGCTCTGCGAGCTCTGGCGCACGCGGCACATGAACTTGCAGAGACGCAGGCTCGACGGGATGACACAGGCCACCACTGCCTCGAGCGCATCGAGATGGGCGCAGAAGCGCGGTTACGGCGTCTCACATGCGAGTGCAAGGACCACACCTACTACGAGCGGATCGAAGAGCTGAGGGAGGAGCGGCGGACCCGTGATTTCTCCAGAGCGCACGCACTGAGGGGATGTCTCGCTGTCAGAGGGAAAGGCACCCGCAAGCGTACCTATACTGCTGCCAATTGCATGCTGGGCGCTGAGGAGTGGAAGCAGGAGATGGCCATGGAAGGAGTTGGAGGCGGCATGAGCGTGCTGACGACCTACTGGGACCAGGAGGGCGGCAGGAAAAAGAAGAAGCTCGCGACCGATTGTTGCACGGGTCTCGCCGCCGCCAGCTTCAGCGGGGTCTCCGACGCGATGGTCACCAGGCTGCAGGGGGTGCTGAACACGTTGCAGGGGCAGCGCAGCCTGGAGGGGGCAGTCCTCGACTTCTGCCTGGAGCCAGTGAACAGCGTCACGGTGGACGTGGTGGAGACGAGCGGTAAGGAGTACAACGATGCGGTGGAGTCCAAGGCGCTCACTCAGCAGGAGCTCGGCAGCCCGCGCGAGCAGATCGAGAAGAGAGTGATCAACAAGCTGGCCAACGCAGACATGAGCAAAGGGCAGCAGGTCAGGCTGGCGCAGGGCGCGCGGTCACTCATGAACACGGCGCTGGAGGAGAGCCCAGCGATCACGGGCGATATCTTCAAGGGGGCCAGGTCCAAGCGCGCGAGGTTCGACGAGCAGGGGCAGATGACGATGGCCATCAGCCCGCACGGGCAGATACCGCCCAATTGGCTGGGCAAGCACGGCGAGGGAAAGAAGAAGGCGAACGGGGAGGCGATCAGGGAGAGCGACGTGGAGGGGACGCGGCGCCTGGCCGACATGCCGCTGGAGTCGACTCTTGTCAGGGACGGGTGGATGATGCTCCTCGCCATGCTGGAGGCCGAGGGGGCGGTGCTTGTCGACGGGCAGGTCCAGGCTCGAGCGCGATCTGCAGAAGGACCTGGGCCAGAGCATGAAGCCGAGCTGAAGGCCCGTCGACATCAGGCGGCCGGTGAGACCGCGATGGTCGCCGCGACTGGCAGCGAGCGTGAAAGTGAACTTCTGAGGGCCCTGGAGAGCAGGGTTTGCCCGACTGGGGTCGCTCCGAAGGAGAGCCCGCAGTCGGACGTGATGCACGGCGGGCCCCCTTCACCCCCAGGCTGTTCGGCGGGTTCTGGCCCTGGCGGCTCCGTCTAACAGCCCGAGGGAGGATGGAACCCGCGGTGCATGGATGCAGTCAGCGTCGGTCGCGCGTCGCGGGCCCCCCTGGCTGCATCGGACCCCGTCGCCGCACCTGCGGAGCGGGGCGCCGCCAGGCCCCCGCGGCCGCGCGCCGACCTCGTTCCCGACGTCACAGGGGCACACAATTTTGTTTGAGGTTTTTCGGCCTGGATCTGGGAATTCGGCGTCCAGAGCTTTGAGACCGGTTTTCGTTGCCCCCGATGTGCGTTTAGTTTAGTTTAGGAGGGAGGAGGGACAAGGAAAATAGTAACGATGCGCAGGAGAGGCGGGGTGAAAAAAGAAAAGAAAGCGCCAGAACAGGAACGTAACAGGGACGAATTGAAAGAAGAAGGGGTGAAGATGAAACAACGCCAGAACAGGAACGTGACATGGTCACATGGATGAGTACGGAATCTGGAATATTGATTGGCTTGCCTCCGACGAGGCAGGCCGTTAGGGATGAGTGCGGGGAAATTTGGAAGGCGATGAACATGAAGACGAGGATGGAAAGGAGGAAGCGACAAAACGGGGGCAGGAACAGGGAGGTGGGTGGACGTAGTCGGCGCAGGGAAAATAATGAAAATGCGGAAGGACAGGGGACGTGACGGATAACCGGAGTAATGACGAGTAGTGACGAGTGAACGGGAAGGCCAGATCATGGGAACACAGTCGGGGCGCTGAAGAAGAAACCCTTTTCGTTGGGGAAGGGCTTGGTGTTCCTTGATTGTTTCACAGTTTACCTTCGGTTTTCCATGGGTTATCGATGGAACATCGAAGGTTAACTTATGGATGAAAAGGGGCCTTCTTCCTCATTCAGGGTTCCTTAGATCAACGCCCCGACTGTAGTGATGAGTGGTGAGCACGGCAGGGGGCAAGCGGGTGCAGGGACAGTGGGCCTTGGGCGACAGGCAGGGAGGAGGACGGAGGGATAACCAGTTGGTTCAATGCATCTCCCGCCCCGCTGGAGGGTTTCCCCGAAGGGCTTAGGCGACCCGTCCTTCTCCTCCTCCGTCCCCTCCTCCTCCTTCCCCTCCTCCTTCCCCTCTTCCTCCCCCTCCTCCTCCTCCCCCTCTTCCTCCTCCTCCTCCTCCTCCTCCTCCTCCTCCCTCCTCCTCCCCCTCCTTCTCCTCCTCCTCCTCCCTCCTCCTCCACCTTTTCCTCCTCCTCCTCCTCCTCCTCCTCCTCCTCCTCCTCCTCGGGTCGCCTACGGCCCCAGGGGAAACCGTGCACGCCCCGCGCCCTTGCTGATCACTACAGAAACGCCTCCCCCTGAAACTTCCCAACGAGGAAGACAGTTCGGAGGAGGTGGCTCCTCCCTCGTCCTTCCTCGTTATCCCGCTCTCCTCCGCCCTCTTCCCCGCTCCGCCCTCAGGCTAAGCTTTCCCATCGGACAATATCCGCCTCAGGATCTAGCACGCCACCAAAGGCACCTCTGTGATAAATCAACGTCTTGGGGCCATCTGGGGCGTGTCGGAAGGAGCTCTCTTAGGCCGTCTTGGCGGCTTTGGCGGCGTTGACGCCTCCCCGAGCCAAGGCGCCCCGACACCACTTCTCCTGCGGCGCCGGGGCGTTCTCCTACCGAGCGGCCCCAGAAATGGTACGTAGACCCCCCCCCTTCCCCCAGCAGAGCCAACCCCGCCGCGCCGGCCCCCCCTCCAGCAGAGCTGAAGCTCAGGAGGCTGCAGTCTCCGCAAGCCCACACGCTGGATCGGCGGCTTCTCGGAAGTGTCTGGGGCAAGGGAGGTTGGAGGCCATCGACTGGAATCGAAGAAGAAAAACGCCATGAACATAAACTTTTGGCGCTCCGCGCGGATTTCTTGGATCCGCGCTCGGCCCCTCCGGCGGCGCCTCCAGCGCCGTTCCTGGCGCGAACCGCGCGCCAGGGAAGGGGGTCGGACCCCCGGGGTCCAGCGCAGATCCAAGAAATCCGCGCGGAGCAGCAAAAGTTTATGTTAATCTCGTTGTTTTGTTCATCTATGGAAACTAGGTCTTGCGTGGATTGCATTCTGCGTCGCCGCCGCGGCCGCCATCGCTGCCGTCGCCATCGGCGCCGTCGCTGCCGCTCACCGGGCGCGTTCCACTACTCGCAAAGTGAATACTCGCAAACATCGCAAGCAATCACGCACCTGTGCCTCTTGTGTATTACATCGTAGACCTCCCCGCGGCAGATCCAGGCCACTTGAGAGTAGTTTCTTTGCGAGTCGTGGAACGGACCTTTCTAGTTACCGAGTTGTTATGGTTATCCGAGAAATCCGCGCGGACCTCCGAGTTATTATGTTTAGGTATTTGTTCGTTCCACTAGTCTTGCCTCCTCGGTGGATTGTATTCTGCGTTGCCGCCGCGGCCGCCGTCGCTGCCGTCGCCATCGGCGCCGCTTCCGCCGCAGCTCCAGAAATCCGATGCCGTGATTATTTTTAATAGTTACGCGGTCCCCGGAAGTCTCGACCCATTCCCAAGAACGGCTCTTCATCCCGAGTCGTCCTTTGACGGTCCCGAGGCCCGGCGACGGCCCCTGCGGGCCGAAATTTGCGAAACACCTCCGTCTTGATTTCTCCACTGCGCTGGACCTCTGGGGCCCACGCGCGCCTCCGCCGGCGGCGCCGCGCCACGCAGCCCGGAGAGGCCGCGGGCCCCGCGGCGTGCAGCGGGCGGTGCCGCGCCGCGGCGCGGTGGGCGGCCTGCGGCTGCCTCGCCGGCTGCCTCGCCTGCGCGGCGCTCGCGCGCGCGGCGCCGCGCCTGCCCTGGCGGGGCCGCGGCAGCGCTCAGGCGCCACGTCGAGCTCAGAGGAGTGGGGGAGGGGGGAGCAGGGCGGAGGGAGAGGGAGAAGTAGGCAGAGGAAGAGGAGGAGGAGGAGGAGGAGGAGGAGGAGGAGGAGGAGGATGAGGCCAGCTACAGCGGCGGGGTCGCGGCAGCGCTCAGGCGCCAGGTCGAGCTCAGAGGAGGAAAAGGTACCCATACCTCCTTAGGCCTCCTAGATGGGGTCGGAGTAGACGAGTTCGGGGGATCCCGACGCATCGCCGATGCATCGGCGATGCGGCTCCATGTGTAGCCAGATTTGCTTCACGTCGACGTCGCCGATGCGTCGCCCACGTCGCAGGCGCATCGCCGGTGTATGGCCGATGCATCGCCGATGCATCCTGGCGGGGTCGCGGCAGCGCTCAGGCGCCGCGTCGAGTTCAGAGAAGGAAAAGGTACCCATAACTACCTAGGGGAACGAAGAATTACATAATCATCAAAATTCGGAGGTCCGCGCGGATTTCTCGGATCCGCGCTGGGGCCCCCTGGCGGCGTTTCCGGCGCCGCCCCTTGCGCACTCCGCGCGCCAGGGAGGGAGGTCCAGCGCAGATCCAAGAAATCCGCGCGGAGCGCCAAAAGTTTATGTTTATGGCGTTTGTTATTTTCTTATAACAGGTGCCCATACTGCTACCCTTGCCTCGTTTTTCCCTTGTTGGGCCTCCTCGGAGGCCGTCGTCGCCACCGTTGGATTCGCCTCGAACTGCTGGTCAGAACGCACCCCAGGAGAGGTCTGGGGAGTAGCGGTATCGGTACCTTTTGGCTTCCCCACAAGCAGTGGCGAAGCGTCCTGATTCGCCGACTGTCCCCCAAAAACTATTCTTAGAGCCGTCTGTGGTTTGCACGGGGTTCGAACGTTCCTGGCTGGAGCAGGACTGTTTTCGAATTTTTCTCCTGTTCTAAGAACGTTTCGGCGGTTCTTGGAACATTTCGCAGTAGACATGGATAGGAATGCTGGGACGGTCGGTCCCTGCTCAGTTATGGGCAGTGAGCATACGTATCCACATCCACGCTCTGTGCGATCTGGATCCCAAGGCGCGATCTCACGGATGCGCGACCCAGTGGATACGTTTGCGGCGGGGCTTCGGCCATGATGATTTTTGTTCAGCCTGTTCCGGAACGCTCTCAGAGCGTTGCGTTCCAGAGCGTTTTGAAGTGGTTGTGGCTCCTGGTGCATCTTCTAGAACCAAGATCTCAGTCCAGAGACACCGATTTGTCCGGGTCCGATTAAATCTTGGTTTTGACTTCGTCTGAGCATCCATATGCACACCTTTGATGGTTTGGATTCCGAAGCGAGATCCCATAGATGCGGGATCCCGTGGATGCGCTTCGCGCGGGACACGGGTGCGAAATTACACCGTATCCATTGTGTCGTGGACGAGGGGTCCAGACCCTAGTCCGTGGATATGGATGGCTTTCCTGTCCGCGACGTGTGTCGTCGCTCGCCACCGCGGACGAGGACGTTGGATGGATAAGTGTGCGGGTGTGTGTGTACGTGTGTGGTGCTGTATGTGCGTGCGTGCGTGCGTGCGTGCGTGCGTGTGTGTGTGTGTGTGTGTGTGTTTGTGTGTGTGCGTTTCCGTTGTGTGATATCTTGTCTGCAACGTTTCCAATCGGTGTTTTTGTCGCCGCCAACCGAAAGCGTCCTGGAAATTTCTACAAGAATGGCATCGAAAAGTGTCCAGATACCGATGTTGGTGAAGTCTTGTTCGTCTTTGTCGTCGCCGCTAGTCATCAGCACCAGCATCACCACCACCTCCACCATCATCATCATCATTATCATCATCATCATCAGCATCATCATCATCATCATTATCACTTTCATCATCATCTTTCTCTTAAGGTGATTGGTCGACTGCAGCCCTCGGGGACCCACCAAAGCCAGCCAGAGGGGCATAATATTAGCATCCGCAGGTACCCAGGCTCTGCACTGTTGTTGAAGTACGAGCGCTTAACTCACCAGCAATGGCTCCTCGCAGAGCTGCCAAGGCCGTCATATGTACACACGCAAGCAATTCTACACTCTCTTGTTGCAGTGACAAAATCAGCGTAAGCCGGAGGAGCATTGTGATTTGAAACGGCCACCAGCTTGTTCGGTCGCGTGACAGTCTTCGCGGCGGTTCGTGCTCAACTCTTTTATATTATCAGTGTTGTCCGTCCGCTGTTTGCGGTTCTGGATGTCTACGACATTGCGCTGGCCGCGTTCGGCCCATGGTGTTGCATGCGATTTGCCCGCACATCGATCAGCCAGGTCCATCCACAGGTGAAGCGATGAAGCGATTGCACTCCTGTCGCGCCGCCGCGTCGTTCAGAACGTTTTTGCCGGCATATGCGAGGTTATGTTTTGTATTGTTCGTTCGATTGCGCCCGCCCACTTGTGTGTATGTGTGTGTTGCAACGACGGCAAGCGCTCATTTTCACCCAACTTTGTGTTGCAGCACATTGTGGCGAGACGCCCAAATGGGCTCACAGGGCCGTCGTGGCCATGCCAAGCGATATGCACCGCCGCATGATAGCTGAGTCTCTTGATTGTTTTCAGCTTCAGCAGCCTGTCTTGCAGCAGTCAGTTGGCACGGATGCGGCAGTATTTTTTGTTCGGCCATCGCGGTCTGTGCATTGGCAAGCCGGGCGTTACGCGGGTTCGTGGGCGCCGGAGCCTTCCAGGAAAATGTGCAGGACACTAAAAAGCAATGGTGATTTCCATGCGCGTCGCGCGCCTCGATATAGTTCCCGTCGCAAATTAATGTGTTATCGTTGGCTCCCTTCCATCGCTTTGATGTCCCTCGGAGGCGATTGCGCCGGCAGTGGAGCGCGCTTTCATCCAGACCCTCAGCCATATTTGCAACGGTGCAAATATTCAGCATTGTGGTTTCCAAGTCTGGCCAAATCGCGCAGCTCCTCGCAACCGATCATGTCCCCCGTTGTAGTAGTCGGCGGAACACTTCGGCTTGGACGTTCTTTCTTTTCCAGCACGTTCTAGAGAGGGAGTTTATGAAGAGGCATTGTGGCCCAGGCAGGATCATTCTCAGGTTCATGGAGCTGCTTTGGTTCCTCCACCGCTGCATGGTGATATCCCATGGCCTGCATGTATGTCAGCCCCTTTTGTACCTTCGCCCCAAGCTGTTGCATGTTTCTTCCAGGAATGCGGATCTCAAATTCCTCGGTTGTCCGATGGCAGAAGGTCGAACATAATTATTAGTCGGCTAATCATGTGAAGTTTTGAATTGGCGGATTATGTTTTGGCTTCTCTCTAAAAGGCTCGTTCAACAAGCTATGGCGTCGTCATCACTTCCTTTTTGCGCCCGCCTCACTTTTTGCGATGCCTCGCAAACTGAGCAAGAGGCTTCATGTATCGCGCAGACTGTTTCAGCGGGCGCTTCAAGAAGTGCGTCGTGGCCAAGCCCGCGCATGGGTGTGCCAGCGCACTACCTGCCCAAGTTACTCGCTGGCCGACGAAGCTCAACGTGAAGCTGGTCTTCCGCTATCTTCGGCAATCTGTTTATCATATGGAGGA
>CAUYUJ010018615.1:641761-646761 GCA_963575745.1 Prorocentrum cordatum
CTACAAGCGGGATTCGGATACTGGCTTGTGGTGGCGGGAGAACTGGTGAAGGCAGTCGCCGTCGTGGTCGCCGTCGTCGTTGTCGTCGTGATCGTCGTGGTCGCCGTCGTCGTCGTGTTCACCGTCGGTCGCCGTCGTCGTCGTCATCCTCGTCGCAGTCGCCGTCCTCACTCATGGTCACCCCCATCCTCTCATGCTTCCTAATCCCTGGCATGCCACCCCCGCCCTCCTACCTCCTCCCGTTCCTGCCGGAGGCGACCCGCGACGTGGACTGGATGCTCTGCGGCGACAGGTGGCCTCTGGAAGAGTTGAGGCTAAAGGGGGCACTGAAAGGCGAGGCGGATGGGGGGGCGGAGGAGGAGGAGAGGGAGGAGGAGGGGATCAAGCATGAAGGCGGAAGGGGGATGGGGAAGGAGTGAGACAAAGAGGAAGAGCCACGCGGGCGAGGGCCACCCCAGGGTGGTCGAGGGAGCTGGCGTTTGTCCCACTCCCCCGCCAGCCGCGTCCAGATCCTCCAAGCCCTCGCCGTCCCCGTCCTCCTCCTCCTCCTCCTCCTCCTCCTCCTCCTCCATCCTCGCTCTCCTTCTCCCCAATGTGGGGGAGACGGCCTCCTCCTGCTCGCCCTCCTCCTGCTCGCCCTCCGCTTCCTCCTCGCCCTCCTCGGCCCAGGTTCCAGAAGCTGACGAAGGTAGAGAGGGCGCGCCACGGCGTGCTGGAGTTCCTCGGCGCGCAGAGCGATCTGCACTGGAGAGGAGGCGGCGAGGTGATGCACGAGGTGACATCAGTGATGCCAGCGTTCGCCCAGCGTTGGACGGCGTCTAACTTGTACGAGGGAGTCACGGTGCAAGTGCGGCCGGGCGGGTCTTGGAAGATGATCAAGTCGGTTGCGAGCGGCATGCATTTCTTGTGCATGCCATTCTACGCCGACCTCTGCCCGGCGAACAATCGTCTCAAGGCTCACGTGGCCGCCGAAGTAGAGAAGTGGAACGTGGGCAGGGTGATTGGCAAGGTGCTCTTCCACGCGATGGTCGCTAACTGCATCAGCAAGGCAACCGAGCTCATCCCAAAACTGCGCAGTGTCGTGAAGAGCTCGGCGCAGGTGGCGACGGGAGTGGAAGGGGAGGAGACGGCCAGGAGGTAGGAGGAAAGCGAGGAGCTTTAGAGAGGGGTGGTGGCAGCAAGAGGAGAAGGAGGCAGAGGAGGTGGAGGAAACAGTTATTGGAGCGCATGGGATGGCCCCCCGCTATCACTCCCTCCCTCTTTCTCGCCTCTCCTCCTCATCCCTTCCCTCTTTGGCTCGCCCTCTCCACCACCCGCCGCCCCCCTCTCCCTCTCCTCGCCCGCCGCCGCACTTGCCTTAGGTGACAGTTCACGAGCTCACCAAGGAGGAGATAGAGTGGCACGCGCTCCGGGCCCATCCGGCACACGGCATCCGCGCAGACCTCATCTGCAGGGCCACCTTCCACAGACCGACGCGGACGAGGGGACGAGCTGGCGATGATTGCGAGCACGTTGCCCGGGGACTGGATCGCGCAAACGTTTGCGCTCACCACTTGCTCCATCAACGGCGGTGGTCAGCCTCAGGAGCAGGAAGACGCAGGGGAGGCAGACCTCTATGTGAACGATGCCGAAATCACCGTCCGAGCGAGCGTATATTGCGCTTGTGGCACTGCAGAAGACTTATCGGACCAGGATGTACTCCCGAGAGGTGTTTATTGGCTGAGTTTCCAAGAGTGGCTCGTCAGAGAGTGGGTGTCTGTGTAGACTGCATAGCAACATCGTCTCGGTTCTGGACAAGTGACGCTCTCAGAGTTTCTGAAATGACACCGGAGTGGCCGAGAACCCTCACCATGAACTGGGCCATGAGCTGGACTACGAGCATCGAGATGCCTAGGTGCTCTATCAGGTACAAGGCGTCGGAGTGCGCGGCAGGGCCGCGCTTGCTACGGTCAAGAACACCGATGGCAAGAGTAGCGCAGCTCTTGGTAAAGATCACGATCAAGCTGTGTTTCCGAGTTCACGGATATCGAGATGCGACGTTGCGGAGCGCTGCAGCTGCTGAAGACAGGCCCATGGAGATCTACGCGGATAGCCAGACCGCGACCAGTTTCCTGTGCGTCGTGCACGCATGGTTCTTCGCGCAGCTCAAGAAGACGCACGTCGACCGCGGCCTAGAGCACCAGCTCGCGCCGGGCATCAAGGCGCTCATTAAGACAGGGGCGCCAACACGCGCATGCAAAGACTTCGGGGGGAAGATGCAGAAAGCTGGGGGCCAGCGCGCGCACACCAACCAGAAGTCGAATTGGGCTACAGGACTCGGGCCCCAAGCTTTCAGGACTCGGGTCCCAAGCTTTCGGCGATTCGATCGATTTGCTCTCCCCCATCTACACGGGGCGGCACTCAGGTAGTTCGGATGGGCCAGGAGTCGATAGGCCAGGGGCCGGGGGCCGGGGCTCTGGGGCCCCAGAGGAGGGGACGTCGGGAGGGGGAGTCAGCAGGAGTCGGGCGGTGGAGGGGGAGATTAGGAGGGGGTGCAGGAGCAGTCAGCTCAGGGGCGTACCATGTATCCCAATTCCTATCCCGGCCCATCACATTAATATCCCTGTCTGAGATCATACAGTAGTATACATACATAGAGTCTGACCGCGTCATGCGATTAACAAAGTTTCGAGATTTCCCCTTCGCTGGCGGGCTCCAGGAGAAGTAGGGCGAGGCAGGATGAAGGGGGGGGGATACGGGGCATGGGAGGGGATGGGGGAGAATGTCCTCCGAGGGCGGGGAGGGATCGAAGGAGTTGGACAGGGCGGCGCGACAAGGGCAAGGGCGGCAAGAGCAAGCGCGGGAGGCGGTGCAATGGCAAGGGCAAGCGGGAGTCCGTGAGGGGCAACGGCGTTCGTAACGACAAGGGCGAGACGTTCGCGACGACGTTAAAGAAGCGAGCCGCTGAGCTTCAAAAGACAAGAGTCAGTGGACCGGGCCCCGAGAAGAGGGAGAACAGCAGCAAGGACAAGGAAGATGAGAGGTCGGCGGTTAAGGCCTGCCCTCAAGAGAAGGCCGCGGCCACTATGGCCGGGGCGGGCCTCAGGCCCAAGGTGGCACCGACGGCAAGGGCAGCGTCGGCGTCGGCATCGTTGTTTGGCATCGGCGCCAGCGACATCAGCTGCGCCGGCATCCAGGTCGGGCGCGGCATCCGCGGCGCCAGGGACACCGTCAACCAGGATCGGAAGAAGCTAAGACGGAGGAGAGGAAGAGGAGGAGGAGGAGGAGGAGGAGGAGGAGGGGGATGAGGGGGAGGAGCGGGAGAAGGAGGACGAGGGAGAACGGGTGCGGTAGGAGGGCCAGCAGCATCATCAGACGGTAGAGGGCGAGTAGGTCGATCATGAGAGGGGGGCATGACAGGGCGTTCATGGGCGCGGGGGAAATGGGGAGGTCAGCGAGGGGGAGGTGAAGGCGGGGGCGGGGGAGGGGGGCGAGGACGATGCGGATGAGCAAGTAGACGAGAGCAGGCGTGGGCCAGTCACGCCGCTGTCGCCTCCTTTCGCGGGCTCGTCTTCGTTAATCGATCGACAGGAGAGGGGGCGCAGAGCAGGGGGCACGGTCTGGGAGTTGTTGGCTGAGCCTTCCCCCCCTCGCCCCCAGCCTCCGATCCCCCGAATGATCCGACGGAGAGGACGCCTGATCCGCCGGGTGCGCCGCCGCCGTGGATCGCGTCCCGCGAGGTCCAGGCGCAATGCGATGACACAGAGATACAGAGAGAGTGAGAGAGAGAGAGAGGAGAGAGGTGATGACGGTAGTGACAATGATGACGGAGACTGAGAAGGGGGGAGAAGACACCAGGCCGATGATCGTGGCGGCGATGATGACAAGGATCTGGATGAATAGGGGGAGGAGAAGGAAGAGGCGCAGGCGGAGGAGGGGGAGGAGGAGGAGGAGGATGTAGAGTGACGCCATAGCACAGATGCTCCCCCCTCCTCCCCCCTCCCCACTCCGCTTCCTCCTGAGCGCTTTTGCGGCTCAGAGATGTCGATTTCGTCCGACGACGAGGAACAGAGGCCGGAGCTATACCACCTTACAGCTCCACACCTCGGACTGGACCTCCCCAATAGAAACACCCTCATTGAAGGGCCTGCGGCACCGTACCCTCAGGAAGACCCCCTGCCGCGATGGGCCCCCGACTATATCGAGATGCCGTTGCCGGCCCAACAAGCACGCTGTTGGTTCTTTCCCTGGCAATCTGTTCGGCCCCACATCCCGGAGTGCTGGGTCCTCGCATTTCACGATGATTATCGGCGCGAGGACGCGAAAATGCTAGCGCTGCTCTGGCCAGACTTCGCGGCAGAGGATGGGCGCCCTTACAAGTACCCGTGGGCGCGAAACAGGGTTTCAGACTATTTTTCCACTTTGTGGACCTCTAGGGGCGAGCCCAATCGGTGCCGAATATTATATTCGGCACGAGGTGATATTATATTGTATTGCGCCTATATTCGGTGCCGAATATTATATTATGCCTAATATTATATTGGTGCCGAATATTATATTGTGCCTATATTCGGAGTATAGGTACAACTGGTACGAGGTGATGATCCACGCGGGGGTCTTGGCGCCGGGGCTCAGGGCGAGGGGGCGCGGCGTCCCTCGTGTGCGGCCGTTCACGGGTTCCAGCAATGACCGCGACGTCAGCGACAACTCGAACGCCTCTATGTCAGCGAGATCAGTAGCGACAACTCGAACGCCTACGACTGATGTCAGCGACAACGACGTCAGCGACGTCAGCGACAACGCGAATGCCTACGACTGACGTCAGCGACAACGCGGGTTCCAGCAGGCCGAATAAACAATCTCCCCTACTCTCCCCCTACCACTCCACTCCCTTTCCCATCCTCCATTCCATCCTCATCCTCCGACTCCTCCTGCTCCTCCTCGTCCTTTCCCTCGCCCCCCACCCATCCACCTCCTCCTGTTGTCCTCTGTCTCCCCCTTCTCCCCCCTATCCCCCTCGT
>CAUYUJ010018615.1:649261-651761 GCA_963575745.1 Prorocentrum cordatum
GACGCTCTGATCGGCAAGCTGAACGGGTCGGGCGCGGACCCACGGCTCGCAGCTTCGGCGGCTTCGCATGGCGACGGCATGGCGGCGGCGGTTTCGCATGGCGGCGGATGGCGGCGGCATGGGCGGCGCCGGCGGCATGACTCAGGATGATTTCGGCAGCGTCGGCCTGCCGGTCGGCGTCGATGGCGGCACGCATGGCTGCGACAGCAGCGGCGGCCTGGACCACGGCGCTCCGTTGGGCGCCGACAGCGGCGCGCAAGGCGGCGGCGGGGGCGGGGCTTGGGAGCAGTGGCAAGCCGACGGCGGCACGCAAGGTGGCGGCTGGGGCGAGGCTTGGCAGAGGGGCGGCAACGGCGGCGACGACGGCACGGAAGACGGGTCGCAAGGCAACGGCAGGGGCGGCCCCTGGGCGTTTGCGGACGACCGCGGAGATCAGCGCGGCCGGGGTAGAGGCCGGCGACAGTGGCGTGGTAACCATGCATGCCGCCGCATACGCATGAGCAAGCTGCTCTCTTTGAGCGCCTTTTGGTCGCGCTCCAGTGCGCTCGCAGTTCTCCACCACCCTTCTCCATCCATCTCTGACCTCTCCCACCCCCAGCCCTCCTCCTCCTCGCATCCAGTCCTCCTAAACCCCAGTCCTCACAATCCCCCCCACACTCCTGAGAGCACTCCTCGAGGCAGCCCCGCTCAATAAGAGCAGAGGAACACGCGCATGCGGCGGCGCGCGAGGCACTGGTAGCAAAACTCTGTCTGTACGGTATCCTCTTCTTCGTCGTCGTCGTTGTCGCCGCCGCAGACGTCGTCTCGTCGCCGTCGTCGTCGTCGTCGTCGCCGCCGCCGCCGTCGTCGTTGCAGTCGCGGTCGCAATCGCCGTCGCCGTCGCCGTCGCCGTGGCCGTCGTCGTTGCCGTCGCCGTCGTCGTAGTGGTCGTCGTCGCCGTCGTCGTCGTCGTCGTCGTCGTCGTCGTCGTGGTCGTCGTCGGCCGTCGTCGTCGTCGTCAGGGGGCCCCTTCAGAGGACTAAGATGGCGCAAAGACGGCATCAAGAGGGCCCCAAGAAGGTTACAAGAAGGACAGATTTTTATTTGCTTGTACTTCCTTGAGGCCATCGTCTGCCAAAGCCCCTGAAGCCCCAAGACGCGAAGGAGGACGAGGATGGGGAGGCGGAGGAGGGGGAGGAGAAGGGGGAGGGTGTGATCGCCGAGCGATGCACCTGATGTTCGACGCTTCGCGCATTCCCTTGAGCCCCTCCTCAAACGATGCCCAACGCAGCAATGAAATGATGGGGATAGGAACGAGAAGGAAGGAGGCAGGGGACGAGGACGACGACGACAACGACGACGCCACTGCCCGTCTGTCCCCATTTTGTGCCGAGCGTGGCCCGCCGCTGCTCTGCCAATCATGCCCTCGCCCAGGCGCTCGCGCTCACCTCCTGGCGACATGGCCATGCCCAAGGCGCGGCCGCCGTTCAAGAAGCCCCGGCTCCAGATCCGGGCGACGCCCAAGCAGCGGCCGTCGTCCAAGATGCTGCCGCCCGAGCTCTGGCTCCAGTTTCAGCAGACGCCCGAGCTCCAGGGACCCGCGCCTGTGACGCCCCCCAGGCGTTCGCGTCGGGAGGACGGCGCGTGGCGGCGTCGCCGCATCGGCGGGCCGAAGCAGCCAGCATGTCCGCCGCCTACGCACCTCCTCAAGTCCCCCACGGAGGCGAAGTGCGACGGCGACGTCAGTGGCCAGGCGTCGGCATCGGCGGCGCGGACGGCGAGGCGCTCGGCAGTGCCAGTGCGCTTGTGGCACGGCGGGGCGGCGCAGTGGCAGTGCGCCTGTGGCGCCGACGGCGTCGTCAGGCGGGCGTTGCACGAGATCATCATGACCAGCGGGGGGCTCGAGGCAAATTACACCGACGGCCCAATATACTGCTTCGAGTGCTGGCACCTGCTCCAGGAGGCCAGGCCCGACGTGGAGGGCATCATCATCGGCCCGCCCGATGCAAAGGTCCCAGAGGCCGACGTCGTCGAGGACCCGGAAGACGGCCATCAGCTCGTCAAAGAGGAGGCCGACGAAGAGGTCTCAGAGGACGACATCGTGAGAGATGAGGACCCACAGGACGACCATCAGCTCGTCAAAGAGGAGGCCGAGGAAGAGGAGTACGCGATGGAGGCGGATGCCGCGGCGTGGGAGCTCATGAAGGACGACATCGTGAAAGATGAGGACCCACAGGACGACCATCAGCTCGTCAAAGAGGAGGCCGAGGAAGAGGAGCACGAGAAGTACGCGATGGAGGCGGATGCCGCGGCGTGGGAGCTCATGAAGGACGACATCGTGAAAGATGAGGACCCACAGGACGACCATCAGCTCGTCGCCGAGGAAGAGGAGTACGCGATGGAGGCGGATGCCGCGGCGTGGGAGCTCGACAGCGCGGAGTCGGAGAACCCGCAGGAGGGGCCTCAGGAGGAGCCGCTTGCGGGCAATCCGCACTGCAAGCAGCGTAGGGGGTGCATCGGA
>CAUYUJ010018615.1:656761-659261 GCA_963575745.1 Prorocentrum cordatum
CGCATGCGGCACCATGCCACTGAGGTCTTCGGTGGAGCTCCCTGTGGGGCCACGAAATGTGCGAGGGGCGTGCCGACATGGGCGGGGTGGGCGTGCGTACCATGACACGGAGGCCTTTTGGTGGAGTTCCTTGTGGGGCCGCGAAATGTGAGAGGGGTCCGAATGCGTTTGAGACCTTCGGCGAAGCTTCCCATGGGGCGCGTGAGGGGGAGGAGGATGGAGGGGGAAGTGGGAAGAAGGATGAGGAAGGTGAGGCGCGGGGCGCTGCGGATTCAAAACGAGCATTAACATGCCTTATCTGGGCGGCATGTGCGCACTACGAATACGAATCTGGGCGGCAAGTGCGCTGGGGAGAGCGCGGGGGCGACCAAACCAACATCAAAGCTCCAGCCGGCACGAAGGACTGCGAAAGTGCCCCCTCGTGACTCCCTCCCCCTTCTCGATCGTCCGCCTTCCTCCACCTTCTCTGTTGGGCGGAGGTGGTCTAGCGCGGTTCCTCTCCCAACCCCATTGTTCCTCTTCGGGGAAGGGGTTAAGACTCCTCCTCCTGCCCCTTCCCTTGGGCATGGATGAGGGTACTGCGAGGGATTCGAAGGTCCAAGATGGTTCCAACATGGTTTTCCATAGCTCAAAACAGCCACCGAGATGGCCCAAAACAGCGCGCTCCAAGATTCCCCCAAGAAGTTCCGCGACCGCACCAAGACGGGCCCAAGTGGCCACAGAGACTCACGACGAGGCCGCCAAGAGGCCCGAATCGCTAAAATGCATTATTCCCGACACTCCAGGGTAAAGTTGGGTATTGGTTTTGGGCGATTGAATAAACGCAATGTATGTCAATTTCGATTGCAGCCGCAGGACACGAACATAAAACCGAGAAACCGATAAACCGATAAACCGATAAACTATTTCGGTTGATCGGTCGATCTGCCGATAAACCGATCAACCACTAAACCGACTCATCGCATGCGTGCCCGAATCTCAGCACAGTTTATCAGTTTATCGGTTTATCAGTTTATCGGTTTATCGGTTTATCGGTTTATCAGTTTATCGGTTTATCCGAAATAGTTTATCGGTTTATCAGTTTATCGGTATATCGGATGTTTCGGTTTATCGGTTTATTTGTTGATCGGTTTATCGGCCCGGCGTTGTCGTGGTTGTCCAATGGGTAATCCTTCGAAATTCTCTCTCCTCTTCCTCCTAGTCCTCCCCTTCCTCTTCCTCCTAGTCCTCCTCCGCCTCCGCCTCCTCCTCCTCCTCCTCCTCCTCCCTCTTCCTCCTCCCCCCTCCTCCGTTCCGATCCTCCCTCCCTCCCTCTCCTCCCTCTCCTCCCTCCCTCCCTCACTGGCCCCGACGCCCATGGTTCTCCTAGTCCTCCCTCCCCCTCTTCCTCCTAGTCTCCTCCGACTCCCCTTCCTCTTCCTCCTAGTCCTCCTCCGCCTCCGCCTCCTCCTCCTCCTCCTCCCTCCTCCTCCTCCTCCTTCTCCTCCTCGTTCCTCCTCCTCGTTCCTCCTCGGATTATAATCAGGATGGCGATGATGATGATGATGATGATGATGATGATGATGATGAGTGGGAAGATGATGGTGTTGATGAAGATGATGATTATGCTTAGTAAGAAGGTGATGATGGCGGTGGTGGTGGTGATGTGGGCGGTGGTGAGGATGATGCTGAAAAGTCGGAGGATTATAAGGCGTCTTGGGGCCGTGTTTGCCGTCTTTGGGGGCGTCGTTGGGAGACGTGAAGAAGCCACCTTCGGCCGTCCACGTGCCCTGTGAACACCATCTTAGGCTCTCGGAGGTCCTTGACGGCCAGCTTGAGGCCCTCTTGTGCCCGTGATGCACTCTCTCCAAAATTGTTCTCGCTTCGCGTATCCCCACCAGCCCATCCAAAAACAGTCGCCAGGCGAGTTGACCCGATCAGGGATGTGTAGCATCATCTGGCCCAGCAGTGATCCACATCCGCTGTTGAGGTGGAGCAATTGGAGTTGAGAGAAGAGGAGGCATGCGGAAAAGGAGGGTGGAAGGAGCAAAAGGGAGGAAGGCGGGCAATGATGAGCAGGAGGGGGAGGAGGATGAGGAGGAGGGGGAGCCGGAGGAGGAGGATAACAAGTAGCATGCGTATGCAAATGTATAGATGGCGAAGAAAGGCACGACGACGATGACGAGCAATACGACGACGACCACGACCACGACGACGACGACGACGACGACGACGACGACGACGACGACGACGACGACGAGAGTCAACCACCAACATCCTTCGCTCTGAGAGCGTCGCGTATTGGAAGCCTCTGGGGGCCATCGCGGGGCACTCTGAGGCCCATGTTGCAAGCCTCTGGAGCCCTCATGATGCGCTCTTGGGGTCCCTCTTGGGCTCTTGGGGCGCTCTTGGGGCCCTCTTGGAAGCCTTGGGTGCCCTCTTTGGGCTATCCTGGAGGCCTCTGGGGCCCTCCTGGTGCTCTCTTGGGGCCTTCTTTGGGCGCTCTTGGGGCCCTCTTGAG
>CAUYUJ010018615.1:664261-751761 GCA_963575745.1 Prorocentrum cordatum
CGGTCGGATGGATTTCCGGAAGCCGTTGCCGCTGCACTCGAATTATCGGTCATCCTCTGAGAATTTCTCAAGGCGGAGGGAGGATGGAGGAGCGAGGAGGCGGAGGGAGGAAGGGGGAGCGAGAAGCTGGAAGGAAGATATTTATTTCGGTAATCCCTCGCGCGTTTCGTGGCCCCAACGGAGTTCTGCCCAATGGCCCATTTGCATAGTCCGCAAGCGTCCGCGCCACGTATTTTGGGGTACCTCCCGTGTGTTTCGTGACTCCATAGGAGCTCCGTCGAAGCGCCCAGAGGCATGGTCCGCATGCGTCTCCGCCGCTCCAGTCGGCACATCCTTCATGTTTCGTGGCCCTCAGGGGGCTCCGCCGAAGGCCCCAGTGGTACAGTCCGCATGCGTCACCGTTTTTGATTTCGGCACACTTCTCACAAGCGGATCGAGGTCGCGCCTCACCGTTCTGTCCGTGCGTCCGTAGCCGTTTCGGCTCAGGTAGCACCCTCGGCGCCCGCGCTTCGCGTCGCGAGGGATAGCCGTGCTGCGCAGAGATCCGACGTCGTCGTCGTCGTCGTCGTCGTTGTCGTCGTCGTCGTCGTCGTCGTCGTCGTCGTCGTCGTCGTCGTCGTCGCCGTCGCCGTCGCCGTCGCCGTCGCCGTCGCCGTCGCCGTCGCCGTCGTCGTCGTCGTCGTCGTCGTCGTCGTCGTCGTCGGCGTCGTCGTCGTGGTCGTCGTCGACGACGGCGACGACGACCACGACGCCGGCGACGTCGGATCTCTGAGTCATCCGGCGTCTCCGGCTCCAAGCGCACAACAGATGGCAGAGGGCGCGGAATTCGTCGTTGAGGCGGTGGAAGGTGCATTCTCGAGATGTAACGTCACACTTGCACCTGAAGACTTCACAGATGATCATGCGCGCAAGTTTTACGCATACCTACATGATCACAGCACTCAGACCTTGGGGAAGGAGATTGCCGAGCGGAAGCGTGCGGCCACCGTTGCGAAAAGACAAAAGCGAGGAGGGCCACTCCTTCGTTCAGACATGTTTGAGCGCATGTTGCGAGTGTTCAGATATTTTATGAAGGCCAGATGGTCGGTCTTTTTGCGTCGCAACGCTGGCTTGTACATCGTGCCTTTATTCTTCCTTTTCGCGGCGCATTCGTACGAATGCCCAGACCGTTTGGGAGATAACACGACATGGGATTTTTTGGACATGTACGCGAAGATGTCGTGGGGGGAAGCAACAGATTTCACAGCCGTGGCGGAGTACGTGCTCCATAACGCTTTTACCGGGTCGCACAACCTTTTTCGCAGCTCCTGGCTGTCGTCTTTCGGGGAGCCTATAATCAAAGGAACTCACATTGTTTTGTGCCCATCCTGCGCCAATGTCGGGATCAGGGAGTCTTCGCGCGTTTGGGGGAGCTCCTTCGCCGCCTCCTTCTTGGTGCGTTGTCATCAAGTGTTCTCATGGAAGTGATGCTTGAGTTGGAAACAGCGCTCCTGGGCATCGCAGGCATTGGAGAGTTCAATTGCAAAGAATATCTTTGGCACGTGATTCTCATTCACGAGATGCTCACTGGGCAGCTTTCAGAAATGCGCGAACATTTCAGAGAGAGGAGCTTATTCGGTAATGGGGGGGTCGATGGGCTTCGTCTCTTCTACCCGTTGTTGACGAATTCACGTATTCACGACGCTGCCACGGACCTTTTTGCTGTCCTTGCCGACATCGGTGTATACCTGCCAAGCATGCATTTCCTACAATGGAAGCTATGTCTTTTTCAAAAGTCTCTGAACGTCGCGTACATCAGGTCGCCGCCGGCCAGCCTGTCAGGCATTAAGTTGCCGGGGCAGGTTGCAGTTTGGATTCGGCTTCTCGACCACCCCCATTGGCCGGAGCTGTGTCGGGAGATGAAATCTTTTGGTCTTGCGGACGAGCTCAAGCATTTCGAGGCATCCGTGCGTGCGTGGCAGACCATGCCACGAGGAATGCCGTATGACATCACGTGTCGCTATTGCCTGGGTCTGTCAACCAAGGGCGGGCATGCTTATTGGGCACGCCTCTATAAGTGCCATGTGTCCGCGAAGAAGGCGCAGCAGCGCTCGATTACAAGTTTTTTCACTGTCAAGGGGTGTGACAAATGAGTTGCAGATCCTGGAGGGCGCCACGTGGCGGAAAAAAAAATCGCCGCCGTGTCCCCTCCCACCTCTACCAGTATCGAAGACGCCTACGGCGAACCACCGCCGCCCCCTGCTTTTTGGAAGCGCCAATGTGGCCGAACGTCGGGGCAAATTTTGGCCACGGTATTGCACCGCGTGTTCCCCAGGCCATTGCTGAAACCCTTGAAGCACACTTGCGGAGAGGAAGAGGGTGAGGAGCAGGAGAAGGGGGCCTTTTGGGGGGCCTGTCGGAGCCTCCCATGCCTGCTTGCCTGTTGCATCCTTCCGGGGCCGTGTGGGAGCCATGCTGGGTCGTCTCGGGGCCATCTTTGGCCTTCTTGGCAGTCGTGGAGGGTAGTTTCTTGGCCGTCTGGAGGTCATCTTGGCCGTCTTGGGGTCTATCTTGGCCATCTTAGCCGTCAATCTTGGACCGTCTTGGGGCCGTCTTGGGAGCCGATTCCTGGGGGCCGTTCGCGGACCTCGGGACCGTTGGGGGAGGGGGGGGGGGGATCTACCTTGAATGTGCCGCGGGTGCTAGAGGGGGAGGAGTAGGATGCGAAGGAGTGGGCGTCGTGGTCGTGGTCGTACTCGTCATCGTCGTCGTCGTCGTCGTCGGCCTCGTCGTCGTCGTCGTCGTCGTCGTCGTCGTCGGCGGTCGTCGTCGTCGTCGTCGTCGTCGTCGTCGTCGTCGTCGTCGTCGTCGTCGTCGTTGTCGTCTTGTTCGTCGTCGTCGTCGCCGTTCGGTCGTCGTCGTTGTCGTCGCGGTGGTTTGCTGCATTGTCCTCTCGTTCTAGACGCTTCGCGTATCCCCACCAGCCCATCCAGGAACGTTGCCCAGGCGAATGGAGGTGATCAGGGAAGTGCATGAGCATGCAGAGTACATCCAGGGCGGAGAACCCGTCTTACTGAAGACGGCGAGGATGGAGGAGGGGTCGGAGGATGATGAGGAGGAGGAGGAGGAACTGAAGGAGGAGGAGGGGGAGCGGGAGGAGGGAGGAGGGAGGAGGAGGAATAGGCGGATGAGGAGGAGGAGGAGGAGGAGGAGGAGGAGGAGGAGGAGGGCGAGGAGAAGGGCGAGCTGAATGGCCAGGGGCTTCTTGGATGCCTCTCGGAGTCTCTTCGGATGTCTCTTGGGAACGTCCTGATGGCCTCTTAGGGCGTCTTGGGGGTGTCTTGGCGGCCCGGGAGGCCTCTTGAAGCTTCTTGGGTGCCGCGGGGGAGCCTCTTGAGGCCTCTGGGGGGTTTCTTGGGAGCCTCTGGGGGGCCTCTTGGGGGCCTCTTGGGGCCTCCTGGGCGCCTCTTGGGGCTTCTCTTGGAGCGCTCTTGGGCCGCTCTTGCGCGCTCTTGGGGCCGTCTTGGAGCCATCTTGGGCCTCTATTGGGGCTCTCTTGGCCCATCTTGGAGCCATCGTGAGGCCTCGAATGGCCATCGGAAGCGCGCAGGCGAGAAAGCAACAAACATTGATTTTCTTTAGATTTGCAGTCCTTGGGAGGCCCCGTGGCCACTTGGAGCCGTCTTGGGGCGGTCTTCGGGCCTCCTGGAGCATCGTGGGAGCCATCTTGAGGCATCGTGGGGTATCTTCAGCAATCTTGGAGGTCATCTTGGGCTCTCGGAGGCCCTCTTGGAGCCATCTCGGGCCATCTTGGCCGCGGTTACCTCCGTCCAGGTCCAGGGGAGGTTAGGGGGAAGGGTAAACCCTTACCCGAAAGGGAAGAAGGAGGGGGCGGAAGAGGAGACTTTCTAAACCACCTACGCCCTAAAGGGCTGGTGGGACTCCACGCGCGCATCCTCGCTATTGCGCGCCAGAAGCCCTCCGACGACACCGGAGCTCTACGAGGTCCCCGGCGGTAGCCAGGTTGACGGTTTACCGCCGGCGCCCAGTTCCGGCGCGCCCCAGAGCTAGTTGGCAAGAAAAATCTCGACGGAACTTAACTCGTAGAGCTTCCCGTAGCAAGTAATGGCTGGAAGCTTAAGAGTAATTCCGGAGCGCTGGAGAGCTAGTTGGCAAGAAAAATCTCGACGGACCTTTTGCTGACTTTTGGTCGGTTGAAAATTTCGTTCTCGAAATTTGACCATTCGTTATAGCTCTAGTATTTTTTCCCATGATATTCGATCTTATTCGCGCTCGCCATCTTGATCTCAGCTCGATCGGGTCACTTTGAAGGCCAAAAAGCGTCCCGGCGGGAACGACCGTTTCGAGTCATCTCGATACGCGCTGTCGATATTTTGTATTTAACTCGAGATGTAGGGCAGCTACAGAGCTGGTAAGCACAGCTATCGCACTCAGAATGATCAGGCGCGTTCGCCTGTTGAAGCCAGAGGTCTGAACTCGGTCTGCCAGCCGAGCTAGGTCCGCAAACCTATTCGTATTATTCGAGTCATCTTGATAGACACTCTCGGTTTTCTGTACTCAACTCGAGCTTTAGGGTCGCTACAGTGCTGGTAAGTACACCTAACGCACTCAGAATCATCAGGCGCGTTCGCCTGTTGAATCCAGAGGTCTGAACTCGGTCTGCTAGCCGAGCTAGGTCCGGAAACCTATTCATATTATTCGAGTCATCTTGATAGACGCTCTCGGTTTTCTGTACTCGACTCGAGCTGCAGGGCAGCTACATGGCTCATTGTGACAGACATCGATGGGAAATCACCAGTGGCGTTCGTCCATTGAACCGAGAGGTCTGAATTCGGCCTGCTGCCCGAGCTAGATTCGCGAAACTGTTCGTATTGTCCGAATGATCTGGAGACGTGCTCTCAATTTCTGCACTCAACTCGTGCTGGGGGAGGGCTACAGTGCAGCAGGTCACATATATCGATTTTTAAACATCAGTCGCGTCTTTCGGTCGATTGCAGAGCTCGGAACTCGGTCTGCTGCTCGACCTAGGTTCGCGAAACTATTCTATTATTTGAGTCGATACTGTCGGTTTTCTGCACTTAACTCGGGCTGTAGGGGGGCTTCAGGGCTGGGAATCACATGAGTGTATTCGCAGACATCAGACGCGGCCGCCTGTCGCATTCAGAGGTCTGAACTCGGTTTGATACTCGAACTGGGTTGCGAAACTGTTTGTTTTTTGTTAGCGTTATCTTCGCTTGGGCTTGAAAAATATTCATTCTTTGGAGTTTTTTCCCACAGTATATATTGTCAGGAAGCTCTACGAGTCCCCCGGCGGTAAGAAAGGTTGACGGTTTACCGCCGGCGCCCAGTTTGATGACTTTTGCTCGGTTGAAAATTTCGTTCTCGAAATTTGACCATTCGTTAGAGCTGTAGTATTTTTTCCCGTGATATTCGATCCTATTCCCGCTCGCCATCTTGATCTCAGCTCGATCGGGTAACTTTGAAGGCCAAAAAGCACAGTGGCGGGAACGGCCGTTTCGAGGCATCTTGATACGCGCTGACGGTTTTCTGAACATAACTCGAGCTCTAGGGCAGCTACAGAGCTGGTTAGCACATCTATTGCATGCAGAATGATTAGGCGCGTTCGCCTGTTGAATCCAGAGCTCTGAAATCGGTCTGCAAGCCGAGCTAGGTCCGCAAACCTATTCGTATTATTCGAGTCATCTTGATAGACACTCTCGGTTTTCTGTACTTAACTCGAGCTCTAGGGCAGCTACAGTGCTGGTAAGCACACATATCGCACTCAAAATCATTACGCGCGTTGGCCTGGTGAATCCAGAGGTCTGAACTCGGTCTGCTAGCCGAGCTAGGTCCGCAAACCTTCGTATTATTCGAGTCATCTTGACAGACGCTCTCGGTTTTTCTGTACTTAACTCGAGCTGTAGGGCAGCTACAGGTCTCATTGTCACAGACATCGATGGGGAATCATCAGTCGCGTTCGTCTATTGAACCGAGAGCTCTGAACTCGGCCTGCTGCCCGAGCCAGCTTCGCGAAACTGTTCGTATTGTGCGAATGATCTTGAGACGTGCTCTCAATTTTCTGCACTCAACTCGTGCTGGGCAAGGGCTACAGTGCTGCAGGTCACATATATCGATTTGCACACATCAGGCGCGTCTTTCGGTCGATTCTAGAGCTCGAAACTCGGTTTGCTGCTCCAACTAGGTTCGCAAAACTATTATATTATTCGAGCCGATACTGTCGGTTTTGTGCACTTAACTCGGGCTATAGGGGGGTTTCAGAGCTGGGAATCACATGAGTGGATTCGCAGAATCAGACGCGCCCGCCTGTCGCATTCAGAGGTCTGAAATCGGTTTGATACTCGAACTGGGTTACGAAACTGTTTGTTTTTTGTTCGCGTTATCTTGAGAGGTCTGAAATCGCTTGGGCTTAAAAAATAGTCGTTCTTTGGAGTTTTTTTTCCACCGTATATTTAATCAGGAAGCTCTATGAGTTCCCCGGCGGTAAGAAAGGTTGACGGTTTACCGCCGGCGCCCAGTTCCGGCGCGCTGGAGAGCTAGTTGGCAAGAAAAATCTCGACGGAACTTTTGATGACTTTTGCTTGGTTGAAAATTTCGTTCTCGAAATTTGACCATTCGTTAGAGCTCTAGTATTTTTTCCCGTCATATTCGATCTTATTCCCGCGCTCCATCTTGATCTCAGTTCGATCGGGTGGATATTACTATCAAAAAGCACGGTGGCGGGAACGACCGTTTCGAGTCATCTTGATACACGCTGTCGGTTTTCTTAAGATAACTCGAGCTTCAGGACAACTACAGAGCTGATCAGCACAGCTAATGCATGCAGAATGATCAGGCGCGTTCGCCTGTTGAACCCAGAGGTCCGAACTCGGTCTGTCAGCCGAGCCAGGTCCGCAAACCTGTTCGTACTATTCGAGTCAACTTGATACGTGTTGTCGGTATTTTCTACTTAACTCGAGCTGTAGGGCAGCTACAGTGCTGGTAAGCACTCCTATCGCACTCAGAATGATCAGGCGCGTTCGCCTGTTGAATCCATAGGTCTGAACTCGGTCTGTTAGCCGAGCTAGGTCCGCAAACCTATTCGTATTATTCGAGTCAACTTGATACGCGTTGTCGGTATTTTCTACTTAACTCGAGCTGTAGGGCAGCTACAGTGTTGTTAAGCACACCTTTCGCACTCAGAATCATCAGGCGCGTTTGTCTGTCGAATCCTGCGCTCTGAACTGGGTCTGTTGCGCGATCCAGGACCACGAAACTGTTCGTATTCTTTCAGTCATCTTCAGAGCTACTGTCGGCGTTTTGCACTTAATTCGGACTGTAGAGAGGCTGCAGGGCGGGTAATCATAGGAATCGATTCGGAGACATCAGACGTCCGTCTGTCGCATTCAGAGGTCTGAACTCGGTCTGATACTCGAGTTGGGCTGAAAAACTATTCGTTCTCTGCAATTTTTTTCTGACAGTATATGTTGACAGGAAGCTCTACGAGTCCCCCGGCGGTAACAAAGGTTGACGGTTTACCGCCGGCGCCCAGTAATTCCGGCGCGCTGGAGAGCTAGTTGGCCCGAAAAAAAAGAACTGAACTTTTCACAACTTTTGGTCGGTTGAAAATTATGTTCTCGGAATTCAACAATTCGTTTCAGCTTTAGTAACTCGTAGAGCTTCCCTTAGCAAGTTATTGCTGGAAGCTTAAGGGTAATTCCGGAGCGCTGGAGAGCTAGTTGGCAAGAAAAATCTCGACGGACCTTTGGTGACTTTTGGTCGGTTGAAAATTTTGTTCTCAAAATTTGACCATTCGTTAGAGCTCTAATATTTTTCCCATGATATTCGATCTTATTCGCGCTCGCCATCTTGATCTCAGCTCGATCGGGTAACTTTGAAGGCCAGAAAGCGTCCCGGCGGGAACGGCCGTTTCGAGTCATCTTGATACGCGCCGTCGGTATTTTCTACTTAACTCGAGCTGTAGGGCAGCTACAGTGCTGGTAAGCACACATATCGCACTCAGAATCATCAGGCGCGTTCGCCTGTTGAATCCATAGGTCTGAACTCGGTCTGCTAGCCGAGCTAGGTCCGCAAACCTATTCGTATTATTCGATCCGACTTGATACTCGTTTGTCGTATTTTGTTACTTAACCCGAGCTGAAGGACGCTACAGTGCTGTAGCACATGCTATCGCACTGGGAAATGAATCGGGCGCGTTCCGCCTGTTGAGCTGTAGGGAAGCTACAGTGCTGATAAGCACAACTATCGCACTCAGAATTATCAGGCGCGTTCGCCTGTTGAATCCATAGGTCTGAACTCGATCTGCTAGCCGAGCTAGGTCCGCAAACCTATTCGTATTATTCGAGTCAACTTGATACGCGTGGTTGGTATTTTGTACTTAATCCGAGCTGCAGGGCAGCTACAGAGCTGGTAAGTACATCCATCGCATTCAGAATTATCAGGCGCGCCTCTTGACTCCAGAGGTCTGAACTCGGTCTGCTAGCCGAGCTAGGTCCGCAAATTTATTCGTACTATTCGAGTCATCTTGACAAACGCTCACGGTATTCTGTACTTAACTCGAGCTGTGCGGCAGCTACAGAGACTATAGTCATAGAAATCGATTGGGAATTATCGGGCGCGTTCGTCGGTTGTATCGAGAGCTCTGAACTCGGCCTGCTGCCCTCTGCTGCTCGAAACACGTCCGCGAAACTATTCTATTATTCGAGTCATCATGAGAGATGCTGTCGGTTTTCTGCTCTTAACTCGAGCTGTAGGGGGGCTGCAGGGCTGGTAATCACATGAGTCGATTCGCAGACATCAAACGCGTCCGCCTGTAGCATTGAGAGGTCTGAACCGGTCTGATACTCGAACTGGGTTGCGAAACTGTTTGTTTTTTTGTTACAGAAATCACTTGGGCTGAAAACTAGTCGTTCTCAAGATTTTTTCCCACACTATACACTGTCAGGAAGCTCTACGAGTCCCCCGGCGGTAAGAAAGGTTGACGGTTTACCGCCGGCGTCCAGTATTTTTTCCCGGGATATTCGATCTTATTCCCGCTCGCCATCTTGATTTCAGCTCGATCGGGTACCTTTTACTGCCAAAAAGCACACTGGCGGGATTGGCCGTTTCGAGTCATCTTGATACGCGTTGTCGGTATTTTGTACTTAACCCGAGCTGTAGGACAGCTACAGAGCTGGTAAGCACAGCTATCGCACTCAGAATCATCAGGCGCGTTCGCCTGTTGAATCCAGAGGTCTGAACTCGGTCTACTAGCCGAGCTAGGTCCGCAAACCTATTCGTATTATTCGAGTCAACTTGATACGCGTTGTCGGTATTTCTACTTAACTCGAGCTGTAGGGCAGCTACAGTGCTGGTAAGCACAGCTACGCACTCAGAATCATCAGGCGCGTTCGCCTGTTGAATCCAGAGGTCTAAACTCGGTCTGCTGGCCGAGCCAGGTCCGCAAACCTATTCGTATTATTCAAGTCAACTTGATACGCGTTGTCGGTATTTTCTACTTAACTCGAGCTGTAGGGCAGCTACAATGTTCGTAAGCACACCTATCGCACTCAGAGTCATCAGGCGCGTTCTTCTGTTGAATCTATAGGTCTGAACTCGGTCTTCTAGCCGAGCTAGGTCCGCAAACCTATTCGTATTATTCGAGTCAACTTGATACGCGTGGTGGGTATTTTGTACTTAATTCGAGCTGCAGGGCAGCTACAGTGATGGTAAGCACGCCTATCGCACTCAGAATTATCAGACGCGTTCGCCTTTTGCCTCCAGAGGTCTGAACTCGGTCTGCTAGCCGAGCTAGGTCCGCAACTCGATTCGTATTATTCGAGTCATCTTGACAAACGCTTTCGGTATTTTTTGTACTTAACTCGAGCTGTAGGCAGCTACAAACCCTACAGTCACAGAAATCGATTGAGAATTATCGGGCGCGTTTGTCTGTTGTATCGAGAGCTCTGAACTCGGCCTGCTGCCCGAGCTAGGTTCGCGAAACTATTCGTATTGTCCGAATTATCGTGAACAATGCTCTCAATTTTCTGCACTCAACTCGTGCTGGGGGAGGGCTACAATGCTGCGGGTCATATAAATCGATTTGCACACATCAGGCGCGTTTGTTGGTCGATTCGAGAGCTCAGAACTTGGTCTACTGCTCGAAACAGGTCTGATTATTCGAGTCATCCTGAGAGATGCTGTCGGTGTTCTGCACTTAACTCGGGCTGTAGGGGGGCTGCAGGGCTGGTTATCACATGAGTCGATTCGCAGACATCAGACGCGTCCGCCTGTCGCATTGAGAGGTCTGAACTCGGTCTGATCAGACGCGTCCGCTTGTCGCATTTAGAGGTCAAACATATTCACTATGAGTCAGAATGTTGGTTGGTGCTCTCGGTTTTCTCAACTTAAGTCGAGCTTGGAAGCTCTACGAGTTCCCCGGCGGTAACCAAGGTTGACGGTTTACCGCCGGCGCCCAGTCTCGACGGACCTTTTGCTGACTTTTGGTCGGTTGAAAATTTTGTTCTCGAAATTTGAAACATTCGTTAGAGCTCTAGTATTTTTTCCCATGATATTCGATCTTATTCCCGCTCGCCATCTTGATCTCAGCTCGATCGGGTAACTTTGAAGGCCAAAAAGCAGGCAGGCGGGAACGGCCGTTTCGAGTCATCTTGATACGGGCTGTCGGTTTTCTCAAGATAACTCGAGCTTCAGGACAACTACAGAGCTGGTCAGCACAGCTAATGCATTCGGAATGATCAGGCGCGTTCGCCTGTTGAATCCAGAGGTCTGAACTCGGTCTGCTAGCCGAGCTAGGGTCGCAAACCTATTCGTATTATTCGAGTCATTGTAGCAGACGCTCTCGGTTTTTCGTACTTAACTCGATCTGTAGGGCAGCCACAGAGCTGATAATCACAGAAATCGATTGAGAATTATCAGGCGCGTTCGTCTGTTTAATCAAGAGCTCTGAACTCGGCCTGCTCCCCGAGCTAGGTTCGCGAACCTATTGGTATTGTTCGAGTCATCTTGAGAAGTGCTCTCGGTTTTCTGTACTTAAATCGTGCTGGGGAGAGCTACAGTGCTGCTGGTCACAGGAATCGATTTCGAGACATCAGGCGCGTCCGTTCGTCGAACCGAGAGCTCGGAACTCGGTCTGCTGCTCGAACGAGATCCGCGAAACTGTTGTATTATTCGAGTCATCTTGAGAGATACTCTCGGTTTTCTGCACTTAACTCAGGCTGTATGGGGGGCTGCAGAGCTGGTAATCACAGGAATCGATCCGCAGACATCAGACGCGTCCGCCTGTCGCATGCAGAGGTCTGAACTCGGTTTCATACTCGAGCTCGATTAGAAAACTGTTCGTTTGTTTGAGAGGTCTAGAATCGCTCGGGCTGAAAAACTAGTCGTTCTCTGAAATTCTTTTTCACATTATATACTGTCAGGAAGCTCTACGAGTCCCCCGGCGGTAAGAAAGGTTGACGGTTTACCGCCGGCGCCCAGTTCCGCGCGGGGTGGAGCTAGTTGGCCGACCCGGCCAGAACGGAGCGCTGGAGAGCTAGTTGGCAAGAAAAATCTCGACGGAACTTTTGGTGACTTTTGCTCGGTTGAAAATTTCGTTCTCGAAATTTGACAATTCGTTAGAGCTCTAGCATTTTTTCCCGTGATATTCGATCTTATTACCTCGTAGAGCTCTTCGTCATCGATGAGCTAGAGGAATTCCGGCGCGGGGTGGAGCTAGTTGGCCCACCCGGCCGAGGCGGACAATGTGACAACTTTTGGGTGGTTTTGCGATTTTTTGAAAGATATTTGACAATTCATTTTGAGAAAGCAGATTTTTACGCCGAGCATTGGCATATAAACTTTGTTTCCTGAGCAGCTCAGCTCTCTAGAGGCAGTTTTAGTATCAGTTGACTTCCGGGAACCGACTTCATGTTGACTCCGAAAAATCTCATTTTTACGTTTTTCTAGAAAAGCTCCGATAAGCTCTTCGCTTCGATCCTGAGCTTTCTTACGCGTGCAAGGAGCTCTACGAGGTTCCCGGCGGTGACCAGGTTGACGGTTCACCGCCGGCGCCAGTATTTCCACTCTCTATCTTGATCTCAGCTCGATCGGGTAACTTTGTAGGTCAAAAAGCACTCTGGCGGGATCGGCCGTTTCGAGTCATCTTGATATGCGCTGACGGTTTTCTCAAAATAACTCGAGCTCTAGGGCAGCTACAGAGCTGGTAAGCACAGCTAACGCATGCAGAATGATCAGACGCGTTCGCCTGTTGAACCCAGAGGTCTGAACTCGGTCTGCCAGCCGAGCTAGGTCCGCAAACCTGTTTGTATTATTCGAGTGAACCTGATACGCGTTGTCGGTATTTTCTACTTAACTCGAGCTGTAGGACAGCCTTAGTGCTGGTAAGTACTCCTATCGCACTCAGAATGATCAGACGCGTTCGCCTGTTGAATCTATAGGTCTGAACTCGGTCTGTCAGTCGAGGTAGGTCCGCAAATCTGTTTGTATTATTCGAGTCAACTTGATACGCGTTGTCGGTATTTTCTACTTAACTCGAGCTGTAGGACAGCTACAGTGCTGGTAAGCACACCTAGCGCACTGAGAATGATCAGGCGCGTTCGCCTCTTGAATCCAGAGCTCTGAACTTGGTCTGTTGCGCGATCCAGAATCACGAAACTGTTCGTATTCTGTCGGTCATCATGAAAGCTACTCTTGGCGTTCTGCACTTAATTCGGGCTGTAGGGAGGCTGCAAAGCGGGTAATCGCAGGAATCGATTCGGAGACATGAGACGCGTCCGTCTGTCGCATTCAGAGGTCTGAACTCGGTCTGATACTCGAGTTGGGCTGAAAAACTATTCGTTCTCTGCAATTTTTTTCGACAGCATATGTTGTCAGGAAGCTCTACGAGTCCCCCGGCGGTAACAAAGGTTGACGGTTTACCGCCGGCACCCAGTTGGCCGACCCGGCCAGAACGGACAATGTGGCAATTTTTGGGTGGTTTTGCAAAAATTTGAAACATATTTGACCATTTATTTTGAGAAAGCAGATTTTTCGCACCTGTAGACGACTATGAGGGCCTCTGCGTCTAAATCTGAGCTCCTTAGATGCACGTTTACTAGGCGGAACCATCTTCATGTCGACATGGAAAAAAACACGTTTTCTCTTTTTCGAGAAATGCTTCCAGAAGCCTTCTCTTTCGATGCTGAGCACTCTTAGGCGTGGAAGCAGCTCTACGAGGTTCCCGGCGGCGACCAGGTTGACGGTTCACCGCCGGCGCCAGTTCCGGCGCGGGGTGGAGCTAGTTGGCTCAGCCGGCCGAGGCGGACAATGTGGTAACTTTTGGGTGGTTTTGCGAAAATTTGAAAGATATTTGACTATTTATTTTGAGAAAGCAGATTTTTACGCCGAGCATTGCCATATGAACTCCTCTCTGACAGCAGCTCAGCTCTCTCGATGCATTTTTGCATGAGTTGACTTCCGGGAACTGAGCGAATATGAACATCGAAAAAATCGAATTTCAAGATTTTCGAAAAATCTCCATTTTTTGATTCTGTCTCGATTCTCTGCACGCTTACTAGTGAGAGGAGCTCTACGAGGTTCCCGGCGGTGACCAGGTTGACGGTTCACCGCCGGCGCCAGTTGGCCTACCCGGCCGAGGCGGACAATGTGGTAACTTTTGGGTGGTTTTGCGAAAATTTGAAAGATATTTGACCATTTATTTTAAGAAAGCAGATTTTTACGCCGAGCATTGGCATATAAACTCCTCTCTGACAGCAGCTCAGCACTCTTGATGCATTTTTGCATAAGTTGACTTCCGGGAACTGAGCGAATATGAACATTTAAAAAATCGAATTTTAAGATTTTCGAAAAATCTCAATTTTTTTTGATTCTCTGTCGATTCCCTGCACTCTTCGGAGTGAGAGGAGCTCTACGAGGTTCCCGGCGGTGACCAGGTTGACGGTTCACTGCCGGCGCCAGTTCCGGAGCGCTGGAGAGCTAGTTGGCAAGAAAAATCTCGACGGACCTTTTGGTGACTTTTGGTCGGTTGAAAATTTTGTTCTCGAAATTCAACAATTCGTTTGAGCTCTAGTATTTTTTCCCGTCATATTCGATCTTATTCCCGCTCGCCATCTTCATCTCAGCTCGATCGGGTACATTTTACTGCCAAAAAGCGTCCCGGCGGGAACAGCGTTTCGAGTTATCTTGATACGCGTTGTCGGTATTTTGTTCTTAACTCGAGCTGTGCGGCAGCTACAGAGCTGGTGAGCACGCCTATCGCATTCAGAATCATGAGGCGCGTTCGCCTGTTGAACCCAGAGGTCTGAACTCGGTTTGTGAGCCGAGCTAGGTCCGGAAACCTGTTCGTATTATTCGAGTCATCTTGACAGACACTCTCGGTTTTCTGTACTTAACTCGGGCTGTAGGGCAGCTACAGAGCTGGTAGGCACATCTATCGCATTCAGAATCATCATGCGCGTTCGCCTGTTGAATCCAGAGGTCTGAACTCGGTCTGCTAGCCGAGCTAGGTCCGCAAACCTATTCGTATCATTCGAGTCGTCTTGACAGGCGCTCTCGGTTTTCTGTACTTGACTTGAGCTGTAGGGCAGCTACAGGGCTCATTGTCACAGACATCGATGGGGAATCATCAGTCGCGTTCGTCTATTGAACCGAGAGCTCTGAACTCGGCCTGTTGCCCGAGCTAGGTCCGCGAAACTATTCGTATTGTCCGAATCATCTTGAGAAATGCTCTGAATTTTCTGCACTCAACTCGTGCTCGGGGAGGGCTACGGTGCTGCGAGTCACAGATATCGACTTGCAGACATCAGGCGCGTCTGTTGGTCGATATCAGAGCTCGGAACTCGGTCTGCTGCTCGAACTAGGTCCGCGAAACTATTCTATTATTCGAGTCGATACTGTCGGTTTTCTGCACTTAACTCGGGCTGTAGGGGAGCTGCGGGGCTGGGAGTCACATGAGTGGATTCAGAGACATCAGACGCGCCCGCCTGTCGCATTCAGAGGTCTGAACTCGGTTCGATACTCGAACTGGGTTGCGAAACTGTTTGTTTTTTATTTAGAGACATCTTGAGAGGTCTCAAATCGCTTGGGTTGAAAAATTGTCGTTCTTTGGAATATTTTTCCACAGTATATACTGTCAGGAAGCTCTACGAGTCCCCCGGCGGTAAGAAAGGTTGACGGTTTACCGCCGGCGCCCAGTTTGACCATTCGTTAGAGCTCTAGTATTTTTTTCCGTGATATTCGATCTCATTCCCGCTTGCCATCTTGATCTCAGCTCGATCGGGTACCCTTTACTGCGAAAAAGCACGGTGGCGGGATCGGCCGTTTCGAGTCATCTCGATACACGTTGTCGGTATTTTCTTCTTAACTCGAGCTCTAGGACAGCTACAGAGCTCGTGAACACAGCTATCGCACTCAGAATCATCAGGCGCGTTCGTCTGTTGAATCTAGAGGTCTGAACTCGGCTGCTAGCCGAGCTAGGTTCGCAAACCTTTCGTATTATTCGAGTCAACTTGATACGCGTGATCGGTATTTTCTACTTAACTCGAGCTGCAGGGCAGCTAGAGTGCTGGTAAACACGCGTATCGCACTCAGAATCATCAGGCGCGTTCGCCTGTTGAATCGATAGGTCTGAACTTGGTCTGCTAGCCGAGCTAGGGTCGCAAACCTATTCGTTTTATTCGAGTTATCTTGACAAACGCGCTCGGTATTTTCTGTACTGAACTCGAGCTGTAGGCAGCTACAGAACCTACAGTCACAGAAATCGATTGAGAATTACCGGGCGCGCGTGTCTGTTGTGAGAGCTCTGAACTCGGTCTGTTGCCCGAGCTAGGTTCCCGAAACTATTCGTATTGTCGAATCATCGTGAAACGTGCTCTCAATTTTCTGCACTTAACTCGTGCTGGGGGAGGGATACAGTGCTGCGGGTCATAGAAATCGATTTGCACACATCAGGCGCGTTCGTTGGTCGATTCGAGAGCTCAGAACTTGGTCTGCTGCTCGAAATAGGTCTGCGAAACTTTATACTATTCGAGTTATCCTGAGAGATGCTGTCGGACTTAACTCGGGCTGTAGGGGGCTGCAGGGCTGGTAATCACACGAGTCGATTCGCATAAATCAGACGCGTTCGTCTGTCGCATTGAGAGGTCTGAACTCGGTCTGATCAGACGCGTCCGCGTGTCGCATTCAGAGGTCAAAACATATTCACTATAAGTCAAAATGTTGGTAGGTGCTCTCGGTTTTCTTAACTTAAGTCGAGCTTGGAAGCTCTACGAGTTCCCCGGCGGTAACCAAGGTTGACGGTTTACCGCCGGCGCCCAGTAATTCCGGGGAGCTGGAGAGCTAGTTGGCAAGAAAAATCTCGACGGACCTTTGGTGACTTTTGGTCGGTTGAAAATTTTGTTCTCAAAATTTGAACATTCGTTAGAGCTCTAGGTTCCCTGGCTCAAGGTTCCCTGGCTCAAGGCGGGAGCGCGGGAATCGAAATCTGGCGGGGCATTCCTTCACAACTCCGCGCGGCCTCCCTCCTCTGGGCGCTGGTCTCCGCTCCCTCTGGGCGCGTCTCTTCTCCCTCTGGGCGCGCACCCCCCCGCGGGCGCCGCCATAGTATTTTGATTCTGGGAACTTCTAACCACGTCTTGGGACGAGCCTGAGGACCAGGCAAGGCTTCTGGATCAGTTGGGTCTTGGCAATTGGCTTGAGACCAGAGAGCAGTGGCTTCAGAGGCAGACTTCATTAGATCTCGACGACGACAGGCTCATCAGCCCAACTGTCCCCGTTATTCGTACAGAAGGTTATCACTTCGATACAGTTCTCAGGGCTGCTTCTGCTCAACTACTTAAACGACGCAGAGAGGAACAGGGCTTTATAAAGCGTTGGAGTATCCCCGAAGATATCCTTAAAGGCGACGTCGGAATCATGTCGAGCTCCGTGGATGCAGCTGCTGCTACTGCGGGTACCAAGAGACAGCGAGGTCCTGATGTCCAGGCGCGCAGGACCCAGACGCTTGCACAATTCACTGACCCCTTCCAGCGATTGGTGATCGAGGGGATGTTCAAACAGGAAGACGTAGGCGACGACATCCGTGAGACTGTGGAGGCCACTAAGACAGAGATCAAGAGGATGGACGGAGTTTTAGCAGAACACACTAAACGTATGGATGAAACGGATAAACGTATGGATGAACTCGAGAAAACATTAAAAACGGTTCAGAATGGGAGTGCGGTATCTACCTTCAGTGCTGGGAGTGGCCCCGCTGATGGGGGCGGCGGAGGTGGCGGGGGCAGGAACCAGTTCTCTCCAACATACATCGAGGTCAAGGGGTGGGTCACGGATTGGGCCAATCATCAGAATCGTTGTGCTCAAATGTTGACTGCCGACGACGCCATGATACTCATTGACAATATATCCAAAGTTATTGCCTCAGATGACCAGGCCTTTCTTAGCAAGGAGGGGACAGAACGTATCAATGCAGGTCGATACATGTTCGGCAGTTGTCGCATCAAGTTTCTTCCATTCACGGATCGAGAGGTGTTATATCGCTTTCAGAAGCTCCTCAGGATCATTGTGACTCCCACTGCACAGCGTGCCCCCTTGTCAGAAGGGGCGACTATTCCAGAACCCAGCGTGCTCATCGCGGGCATGACGCAGGTCATCGACCCGACTCAGCTACGTTTCAATATCGAATCAGCTCCTTGGAAGCGCGACCATGTTCGTGCAGTTGGTCGCTTCTGCGGGGCCTGGCGCAACGTGTGCCAGCGTCACGGATTGGTCCTGGAGGTGCGGGGAGAGGTCGGCCCCCCGAAATCGAACATGTGGGTCAAGGCTCAGGGCGACCGACTCCTCCGCCCGATCTGTATTGCTGAATTCGGAGCAGCCCAGACGTGGACTATCCTTGAGACGCAGTGGGGACAGCTTCAGGTGAAGTTCCCAAGTCTGACGATCACAGCGACGGACTTCGAGGTCGAGGTCAATCGCAAGGTGTGACCGAATCGGCACCGGCTGTCGGGGATCAAGTTGGGGTGCTGGAACCTCGACAAGGCTGGTGAGAACAACTTCAGAGGCGTGGAGGCGCTCAACCATATGCGTGCATGTGGCGGCCTGTTCGCGCTTCAGGAGGCCCAGAATATAATTCATGCAGATGCCGCCCGTCTCGGATGGCAGATCAAGCACAGTGCCTGCAGGAAGGCGGGGCTCATCTTCGATCGAAGTTGGGCCTCGTCGTCCAGGGAATTCATTACTACCTTTTCTAGATTCGCCATTGGTGTGTTCGGTACTTCCATCTCGCCCTTGGTTGTCTGCTCTCTTTATCTGCCCGATTCTCATCGAGAAGATTGCGAAGCGGAGTATGAACTCACGCTTGAGCGTGTCTCTGCCACTTTCACAAGCCTCAGACACAGGTATAGCCAGGCCAGCTTTGTTTGTTTGCTTGACGGGAATGTTGAGCTACCGCCACTATGTGAGTTAGAATGTAATGGGGAATTGTATCTTGCTACGGGAGAGGGCTTGAGGAAGGAGGTCAGGACCTTGGCATGTGGTACGGAGGAGAGGGAGCGTATCAACAGGAGGAGGAGGATGATGGAGATGCTCCTGGGGTTCATGCAGACCCACATGTTTAAGGCGGCCAATACCTTTTCTGCAGATAGGCGTCCTACTTGGGAAGCGTGGGGCGAACAACGTAGCTTCGGACGAATTCAGAAAGTGCTAGATTACATCTTGGTGCCCAGCCGCTGGGAGTGCTCTGAGTGTGAAGTTTCTTGGTGTTACGCAAGAGGAGGAAGGAGGAATAGGAGTCGATTAAGTGATCATGCACTTCTAACTGGGCTGTTTGCATCGCCTGGCCGTGTGATTGTGCGACGTGACCACAGGGAGCGGGCAGAGCCGCCGGCGCCCTCTTTGGTAGGATATCGATGCGTGACATGGGGTGATGAGTTCAATGCCAGGAGGAGGGTGGATCGGAGCTTGGGAGATGTTGTGTTTCGTGGGATTCCCGCACGTTCTCTCGAGATGGAGCCAGCCAGCTTACCTCGCACGCTCATCCAGTCTTTTGTTGCTGCTCCTGACGTGGACTTTACCACGACGCAGAGCGGCAAGCAGAGGCCACCTGTGAGGCCGATCGAGCTCACTCGTCTTTTGGAGAGATGGCGGGAACTACCGCCAGGCACGACTCCAGAGGAAAAGAAACGTCTCAGGAGTGAGCTTAATCTACATCGCCGTCGGTATCGCAGAGAGGTTGCAGCCTGGAAGTGTCCTCTCAATCGTCGAAAGATTCGTCATTATATTAAACACTTGGTGGTGGAGGGCCAGGAGACGGAGGACAGGGAGGTCTGGAGGAAGGAGCTCGACAGTTTCTGCAGAAATAAGCTTTCATCGGATCAGATGCGGGAGGAGAACGCTAGTATGATGGAGGAGATCAAGGGGAAGGCGAGGGAGGAGCTCGGTAGCAGCACGTATTCGACCATCACTATGGCATTACTCGGACGTGGGCGGGCGCGTCTCCGTACACAACGAGCCACAGGGCCAGATCGAGTACCGTGTGAGGTGTTAAAGTGTCTCCCTTGGACGGTATTGCGCAATATCCGACGCTTGTTCAACGATATACTACACATGCGCACACCGTATCCCTCCTCATGGCGTGATATCCTCATCTCCTTTATGCCCAAGCTTCCTGGCATCACGGATCTTAGGGACGGTAGGCTTCTATGTATGCAGAACGCTATTGCACGATGGTACAGCACATGTATCGTTATCTTGGTGGAACAACATGTCGAGCGAAACGGTCTCTTTCGCCCTCTCGGTCTTTACGGCTTCCAATCTAACCGCACCACGAACGAGTTCACGGCGAGCTTGAAACACATCGGACAGCATGCCTCTACATGGGGGAAGGGGGAAACAGCACATCTGGCCAATGCAGATATCCTACAAGCCTTCGACCATTGCACGGTAGCCAATGTTAGACGGGGTTTACAGCACGCACATGTACCTTATCATCTTCAATATGCTTTTCTCGATCCACTATGTGACAGTGTGGGGACGGTTTGCCATGAAAGTATCGAGGTGGAGAGTGTGAGATGGGATAGATGTATTAGAACGGGCGGTGCCGAGGGACCCCTAGGGTTCAACCTTATTATTGCTGCGATGTGGCAGGAAACCTTCCGACAGTGGGATACACAGAACATAGGTTATCAAGTGTGTTTTTAAAACTGGGGATTCCATGGAGTCTGGCAAATCGTCCTACACGTCGGTCGTCAATCACTTCGTATGGGCAGACAATTGCTACATCTTGGCACGAAGCAGGGAAGAATTGGCACGCATGATTCACGACCTTACGGTTAGACTTCATGATTTCGGCATGCGCTGGAAACCCTCTAGCTTGCTCTACATGGTCTTCGGTGCCGACGCCGCGAGAGATGCCGAGGGGCTGATCCTTTCTTCAGCCGACTTACTTGTACCCTTCCAGAATGATGTTCTGCGGTTCAGACGTGTTACTGAGATGACGGTTCTAGGCGTCCAGTTGTTCTCTGATTATAAGTATTCCTCGCACCTCGATGTGGACTCGAGGATTGAGGCGGCTCGTCGGACAGTTTACTCCCAGGCAGGATATTTTCGGAACACAAGCACGTCGTTGAAGGAAAAGTTCCAACGATACCAGCAGAAGGTCCTGAGTATTGCCCTTTTCGGTGCGGGTGGCTGCACGGCCGACAAGGACAGCCTCCACGCACTGCACGCGTTTGAGGGCAGGTGTCTATGTTTCATGCTTCGATGCCGCCGAGACCCAGACGAATCCCATGCTACTTGGAACGAGAGAAGATACAGCGATGCCAGATTGAGGTTCGCAGAAGCTGGGTACCACAGTTTGGTCCAGAGATTTCTCCGAGCTCAGTGGCTGCTGGCAAAGGATGTCTCGGCGTATGCGCAGAGGTTGTATCAGGGAGAGGACATGAGGGAGGAGCATAGAGCATGGAGTGATGCACGCATGTGTTTGATTGCCTTTGGTATAAGTTATGATACGCTGCGCACACTTGAGGGAGAAGCCCTTCGGGCATTCGGAAAGTGGAGGGAATGTGGAGTTATGAAACGCTGGAGGTCAGGAGGGCAAGCGATCGGACAACGCTGTTGGCAGACACCCTTTCATGAGTTCTTCGGCCCACGGTGGTGGGAAGTATTCCAAGGCGGTCATCATGCCTTCATGCAGTTTGCAACTCATCATTGTACACCCTCTATGCTTAGACTTTTCCAGAAGAAATGCAAAGGTATCCATGATGGTAACGCCCCCGTTTTTCTGGCCGAACGTAATGAGGAGTATGTTGCTACAGAGGATGATTCTCCCGCTGCACGCCTGCGATTCAGTAAGAGATTGGCAATCCACAACATGAAGAGCACGTGTTGGGACGTGACTTCAGGAGGCGTGCCGTTGGAGATCACTGGAGATTCTCTTCTTATCATTTGCTGGCTCTGCGGCCTCTGGAAGGCAGATAATCACTTATACCAGAGACGTGTTGATAATATGATTAATGCTTTGGAAGGAATGTGTTGTATGTATGGTGTGAGACCTGCTGAAGCAGGACGCGATCTTTTCAAACATGAGTTTCGGGAATGGAATGAGAAAGCCGACCTCCTTACCCACCAGGCCCGCGAGGGCCACCAATACACGAACGAACAGTACCAGTTGCAGCCATACGAACAGTCATGCTATGAACCTTGCCTCATCAAAGCGGGCTTTGATGGTGGTGTGTGCAGCCTGGGAGCAGGAAGTGGAGCTTGGATTCAGATTGGACTGCGTTCTCGATTCTCCCATCTCTCGCCTACCTCTTCCTTCAGTGAGTCCCCACAGATTATCTTCAAAGACGTTTACGTTTGCTCCTTCGCTCTCCAAGACGGGTCCACAGTGACGGATACGGAACTCTCCGCTGCAGAGTGCGTCATCGCAGCACTCCCACGGGTTTTGCAGGCCTATTTCAGCGATAAGTTGTGTGATTGATGATTCTCTTTCGTGTGTTGCCTTCATGCGAGCACACATTGTGTTGATGTACACACACCTTATAAGAGCTGCCAGAGGCTACCGCCGAAGCCGCCCCCCACGTGCTTGGCGTGGTGAGGCTTTCGCCTTAGCCGCTCGGTGGCCCGCGTTTGGCGTGCCCGCCCGCCTCGGACTGGACGGGGCCCTAGGGCCCGTGTGTCCGCGAAACGAAAAACCAAGGTTGACGGTTTACCGCCGGCGCCCAGTGACTCGTAGAGCTTCCCTTAGCAAGTTATTGCTGGAAGCTAAGAGTAATTCCGGCGCGCCCCACAGCTAGTTGGCTCGAAAAATCTCGACTGAACTTTTGACAACTTTTGCTCGGTTGAAAATTTTGTTCTCAAAATTTGATCATTCGTTAGAGCTCTACTATTTTTTCCCGTGATATTTGATCTTATTCCCGCTCGCCATCTTGATCTCAGCTCGATCGGGTGAATATTACTATCGAAAAGCACTGTGACCGGATTGGCCGTTTTGAGTCATCTTGATAGGCGCTGACGGTTTTCCGAACATAAATCGAGCTTCAGGACTCTTACAGAGCTGATAAGCACAGGTAAAACATGCAGAATGATCAGACGCGTTCGCCTGTTGAATTCAGAGATCTGAACTCGGTCTGCTAGCCGAGCTAGGGTCAGAAGCCTGTTCGTATTATTCGAGTCATTTTGACAGAAACACTCGGTTTTCTGCACTTAACTCGAGCTGTAGAACAGCTACAGAGCTGATATTCAGAGAAACGAATTCAGAATCATGAGTTGCGTTTCTTTGTCGACTCCAGAGCTCTGAACTCGGCCTGCTGCCCGAGCTAGAATCGCGAAACTATTCGTATCGTTCGAGCCGCTTGCGCGATGCTGTCGGTTCTCTGCACTTAACTTGGGCTGTAGGGGGGCTGCATGGCTGGATATCACTGGGATCGATTCGAAGACATCAGGCGCGTGCGCCTGTCGAATACAGAGCTCTGAACTCTGTCTGCTGCCTGAACTAGGTCCGCCAAACTATTCCTATTGTTCGAGTCATCCTGAGAGGTGCTGTTGGTTTTCTGCACTTAACTCGGGCTGTAGGGGGGCTCCAGGGCTGGTAATGACAGGAGTCGATTCGCAGACATCAGACGCGTCCGTCTGTCGCATTTAGAGGTAAAAAAATATTCACTATAAGTCAGATTGTTGGTAAGTGCTGTCTGTTTTCTTAACTTAAGTCGAGTTAGGAAGCTCTACGAGTCCCCCGGCGGTAACCAAGGTTGACGGTTTACCGCCGGCGCCCAGTAATTCCGGGGAGCTGGAGAGCTAGTTGGCAAGAAAAATCTCGACGGACCTTTGGTGACTTTTGGTCGGTTGAAAATTTTGTTCTCAAAATTTGAACATTCGTTAGAGCTCTAGTATTTTTTCCCGTGATATTCGATCTTATTCCCGCTCGCCATCTTGATCTCAGCTCGATCGGGTAACTTTGAAGACAAAAGCGTCCCGGCGGGAACGGCCGTTTCGAGTCATCTTGATACGCGATGTCAGTTTTCTTAAGATAACTCGAGCTTCAGGACAACTACAGAGCTGGTCAGCACAGCTAATGCATCCAGAATAATTAGGCGCGTTCGTCTGTTGAATCCAGAGGTCTGAACTCGGTCTGCTAGCCGAGCTAGGGTCGCAAACCTATTCGTATCATTCGAGTCATTCTAGCAGACGATTTCGGTTTTCTGTACTTAACTCGAGCTGTAGGGCAGTTACGGAACCCATAGTCACAGAAATCGATTGAAAATCATCATGCGCGTTCGTCTGTTGAATCAAGAGCTCTCAACTCGGCCTGCTTCCCGAGCTAGGTTCGCGAACCTATTGGTATTGTTCGAGCCATCTTGAGAAGTGCTCTCGGTTTTCTGTACTTAAATCGTGCTGGGGGAGGGCTAACGGGCTGCTGGTTACAGAAATCGACTTCGAGTCATGAGGCGCGTCCGTTCGTCGAACCGAGAGCTCGGAACTCGGTCTGCTGCTCGAACGAGATTCGCGACACTCTTGTATTATTCGAGTAATCCTGAGAGATACGCTCGGTTTTCTGCACTCAACTCGGGCTGTATGGGGGGCTGCAGAGCTGATAATCACAGAAATCGATCAGCAGACATCAGACGCGTCCGCCTGTCGCATTCAGAGGTCAGAACTCGATTTCATACTCGAGCTCGATTGGAAAAGACTCGGGCCACGAAGCATCCGTCGCACAGAAAAAAACCAGGGCAGTGAGACCAATAGCAGCAGCAGTGGTCCGACTACCTCCAATGAGCCCCCCTACATCGGTCTCGGACGGCAACTTTCGCGATCGGGGAAGGGGTATGACCGGATTTTGTGCAAACTGTCTTTAAGGGCGCAGCCCGCGCGTAATGCCCATCGTTGCGCCCCCGCTTGCGAGCGCGACACTTCCCTCGGTGCCGTCTCGTTTCACCTGGCCCCGCACATTGTTCGGTCACCTCCCCCGCGCGACCACCTGGGCCATCGCGTGCCCCCCGCGCCACACGAACCACGAAAAATTTCGACTGCCAGGTTGGAGCTAGGACTCTGCGGCTCTGCGCAACGCGAGGCGCGGTTCAGTCATCTTCACCAGGTCGCAGGCTTGCCAGGGCAGAGAATATCACGAAAGAACCACCGCCTGAACGCTGCCTCCCGAAATCCGGACACTTTCTGATTTTTCATCGCAAGTAGGCGCGTTCGAATTTTACAACAGCCATTTGGGCGCCAACTCTGGGCATTCGAACGCAAAAAATTGTCGGCGCGAGCGCGGCGGTATCCCGCCGACAACCATCTCGCGGATACTCTCGGTCGCGCCTCAGACAACACAGGTCGCAGATGTTTCGGGCGAGGTCCTCTTCAGGCCCCTACTGCTCGAATCGAGCAGCGCAAGCATATCGCGCGCCTGATGGCACATGATACGTGGGACTATACGTCCACAGTCCGAACCGCGACAATGCACATGCGCGCAGCGAGTAGCCCACGTAGGCCGCGCACCGCACCCTCGACGCAGTAGCGCGCCCCACTTACTCAAAGCTATCGAAATGGCACAATAGACGATGCAAATGCGGCGTTGGAATGTCCGCTTCCCCCCCGCGCCTGCCGACCGACGCGCCAGCGAAATCGAACAAAACACGCACTCAATTACAACGTACGCAACGACCTCGTTTGCGCCGCGTCTCTTGCCATTATTCTGACCCCTCTTTTCCCTTTGTACGCTCTAGACAACGAGCGCGGCATGCAAGGCCGTGCCAGGGAAGCTGAATGCACTTGTGCCATCCAGCGAAGCCCAACGGCAAGCGGGACGGAGGCGAGGAGGGCGCCAAGATCGGTCGGCGCCAAGTCGGAAAGCTGGATCGGAAAGGAAAAGTGCGCGGGACTTGGCTGCGGCGGCACGGTATCGAGATCGGATCGGCTCGGCCGCGCCAGGGTGCACCCATGGCGCTGTGCAGGCATCGGGCCGCATCGGATCGTCGAACTGCTGGAGTCGAGTCGGATCGGGCTGGTCGAGATCGACACCGAATCGGAGCGGGATGAGCCCTGCGGGGCCCTCCCACGGCCTCCGGTAGCTCCAGCCTCTGACCATGCCTAGGAGCTGGACTGGCAGGCGCCACGAGCCGCATGCAGAGCCCATTCATTCGAGAGCGCTTCTGTTTGGGAGTAGCCCCCGAGGCTTCAACGTCGAGCAACCTTGACTAAAATCGGGCTTGGAGGAGACGGGCCCCATATCCTGTAATGCCAAAGCTCACGAAGCCCAACAGGGAAACTCAACGCCAAGAATACATCGAACAACCCTTTACACTATGCCGCTACGCTGCAGCGGTTTGCGAAGGACCTCAATGCCGAAACGAGTCTCTGCAGTTCCTTGACAAAAGCAATATCGAGCAAGGCAATCGCGCGCCGTGCGCTTCGCACGCGAGGGCTGCCTCCGGCTAGTACTGATCGGCCTCTTCCGCCTTCTATTCCGGTTACCCTCTTGTCTCCGCTCTTCAACCATGGCCCCCTTCAGTCCAAACATACCCCTCCTTATCATTAACACCCTTTTCCTCCCATCCTCATCCTCCTCCCCCCAGCATCATCGACAAACATCCTCGCCGACGTCAGAATCCTTTTCATTCTCAGCCCCAAAATCGAAACCACAATCATCGTCATCACCGTCACCATCATCACCACCGTCATCATCATAATCGGCGCCATCGTTGTCATCCACCATTCATTAACCATCATTGTCACCGTCATCATCGTCACCACCACCACCACCACCATCATCAACAGCATCATCATCACCACCATCATCACCATCATTATCATAACCATCAACAACAGCATGCTACTTTTTGTGTCAACCATTCTGTGGTGCTGGGTCCTCGTTTTGAAGAGACAGCGCCCCGCTCCGCTTTCTCCTCCTCTGCTCGCACTCCTCTCTCCTCCCCCTCCTCGCTTCTGCCCTCCGCATGTCAACCATGCTGGCACACCCCTCACACGCTTCGTGGCCCCCCAGGGGTCTCCACCGAAGGTCCACATAGAGCAACCCGCATGCGTCCGCGCCACCAATTTTCGGCACACACACACACACACACACCTCACACGGTTCGTGGCCCCGTAGGGAGCTCCACCGAAGGTCCCCGATCCAAGGGAAGGGAGGTCGGCCATCAACTTCGCATGATGGGTCCTGCGCTGCCTCATGCACTCCCGTCAACTCTTCGCACGCGCGCGGGTCTCACGAACTCCTCATCGCCATTTCCACCTCAAAAGGAAAACCTGTCGTCGTGCGAAAGTAGGGAGCTCCACCGAAGGTCCCCGTGGCGCAGCCCGCATGCGTTCGCGCCACCCATTTCGGCGCACCCCTCACAAGCTTCGTGGCCCCATAGAGAGCTCCGCCGAAGGTCCCCGTGGCCCAGCCCGCATGCGTCCGCGCCACCCATGTCGGCACACCCCTCACACGCTTCGTGGCCCCATAGGAAGCTCCACCGAAGGTCCCCGTGGCGCACCCCGCACGCGTCTGCGCCATCCATGTCACACGCTTCGTGACCCCAGATGGGGGCTCCACCAAAGGTTCCTGTGGCGCAGCCTGCATGCGTTCGTGCCATCCATTTCGGCACACCTCTCACACCCGTGGCGCAGCCCGCATGCGTCCGCCCTAGTCATGTCGGCACACGCCTCACACGCTTCGTGGCCTCATACGGAGCTCCACCGAAGGTCCCTGTGGCGCAGCCCGCATGCGTCCGCGCCACCCATTTCGGCACACCTCTCACACGCTTCGTGGCCGCATAAATGGGCTCCACCGAAGGTCCACGTGGCGCAGCCCGCATGCGTCCGCGCCACCCACTTCGGCACACGCCTCACACGTTTCGTGGCCGCACATGGAATGGCGCAGCCCGCATGCGTCCGCGCCACCCATTTCGGCACACCCCTCACACGCTTCGTGGCCTCATAAGGGGGCTCCACCGGAGGTTCCCGTGGCGCAGCCCGCATGCGTCCGCGCCACCCATTTCGGCACACCCCTGGAAGGTTTCGTGGCCCCATAGGGAGCTCCCCCGAAGGTCCCCGTGGAGCAACCCGCATGCGCCCGCCCCGCCCATTTCGGCACACCTCTCACACGCTTCGTGGCCCCATAAGGGGGCTCCACCGGAGGTTCCCGTGGCGCAGCCCGCCTGCGTCCGCGCCCCCCTTGTCGGCACACCCCTCAAACGCTTCGTAGCCCCATAGGGAGCTCCGCAAGAGATGATATCCACAACTGCGGTACCCACGACTGCATATGGTTGGGTCCTTCGCCAGCTAATGTTTCAGATTCGCCTCATCATTATTACTATCATTATTCATATGATTATTTACTATGTTTATTATGATTTTTCTTGGCGGAAATGCTGTCAGTGTTCCTTGTGCCCGTTCGTTGCGTACCCATGACGATCGTATCGAATCGAGGCTCGATGACCCAGCGAGCCGCCCGACCTTGGGAGAACGTTTCGGCACGCGGGCTGCCATGCCCCGCCCGCGCGGCGCAGGCGCCGTCGTCGAGGCCGAAGGGCTCGGTCTGCGGCGTCGCCGCCTGGTCGCTCTCCCCGGAGGGGGGGGGGGGCGGCGGAGCAGGCAGGCACTGTCACGGTCGGGAACTTCTGCGCAGCGTGTCGTGGCGGCGGCCCCAGCGACGCGCCGTGCCCTGCGAGCGGATAGCATGTCGCTCCGCTCCGCGGGGCGGGAGGCTCGTAACGGCTCGGGACGTGGACGCTTGAGGACCAGAACGTGGATAGCGTGCCGCGCCGGACCGTGGTGGAGCAGAGCTGCAACGTGAGACCCAATGTGCGTCGGCTTCACGTTGGATGTACGTCGGGCTCACGTCGGATTGCGTCGGACTTCCCGTCGGAACATCGCGGCGCGAACGTCGTCCAGGATCTGACGGGGCACACGTGCGGACTAGATATCATCACCATTGCGCGCCGCGCGAGGCCTCCAAGATTTTCCTCACAGGCACTGACGTGGAGAGGAGCGCAGGAAGCGGCCGAGGCGTACGAAAAGCAGAGACCCATGTATACCCCTCGCAGAGGGTAGACGCGTGAAGTAGGAAGGCGTCGGGAGTAGGCTGGGGTTCTGCCCGCCCCGCTGAAAGGGAAACCGTTCGACCCCTGAAACAGGAGGGTGCCTAACGTGGATTGGAACCGGGGGACCCAAAAATGCCGACGTTCCTTCCGCAAACGATGGGTACATCACCACCACCACCACCACCATGCCTGGCCAGGCCCTGGCGCCGCTGTGTGCAGGCGCCCTCTTGGCAGTGGGCTCTGAGAGTCTACACATCCCCCGCTCCCGACCGTAGTCCAGGGCGGCTCCCACCACAGGTCCTGCCCAGCTTGGCCGTGGCCCTCTCCCCCGTGGTCCAGGGCCCCTTCTCCAGTCCAGGTCCTTTCCCCTCCCTACCTTGCCCCCGACCTCGCATCATCGTTTTGTCGACGACGTCGCCCGTCCTCGCCTCCCACCTCATCTCGTGGCCGTGGCCGTGGCCCTGTCCGCCTTGGTCCAAGGCCCCTCTCCTCTGGGCACCCACCCCCGCTTGGCCGTGGCCCGCTGCCCCATGGTCCAGCTCCCGCCCCACCCCCTTCGTGGTCCAGGGGGCCCTTCCCCCAGGGTCCCGGCCAGGGCGCGGCTGTCTCTGCTGTCTCTGCTTTGGTTATCTTGGCACGGCTGTGCCCCAGAGCTGAGAGCTCAATCTGCTCGCCGTCGCTCGCTCGTCGCCTTCTGGGGCCCTCCCTGGCCCTGTCTCCCCACGGTGGACCCAAGAGAGCCAAGATAAACCAAAAAATCCCCCCCTCTCCGCACCCTGCTTCTCCTGGCCCTCGCCCTCCCTCGTGCAAGAGCTTTAGCGTGTGTGCCTCTTGTTTGGGGGGGGGAAGGGCTGGGGCCCCTAGTGACATCAAGAGGCCTCCAGAGGGTTCCAGGGACTCCAGGAGACCCCTGACAACTCTGGGAGACTCCCTTGGGCCTCCGGAGAGGGGCGATTGGAATGAGGGAGAAACGTTTCGGTGGACCGCAGGAGCACCGGAAACTTTGGGAGGAAAGAGGTTTACGAGGAGGAGAAGAGGGAGGAGGAGGAGGAGGAGGAGGAGGAGGAGGAGGAGGAGGACGAGGAGGAGGAGGAGGAGGAGGGGAGGAGGAGGAGGAGGAGGAAGCTTAGCCTTTCTTTTCTATGAGGGGCAAGATTGGCCAGCACAGTTTTGGTTTTGGACTCCGCCTAGGATCATCCGAAAACGCACCTTTAGGACGCAAGATTGGCAGCATATCCGCCGGCCCCTTCTGGGGCCACAAGCTGTAGGCGCGGGAATCGCAGTTTCCTGTACCAGTTGCAGCTTTCCAGTTTCGCTGTTACAATTGTGCATTTAATGCTGTTACAGTTCCTAGTTGACTTCTTGCTGTTACTGTTCCTTGTTGGATTCTTGCTGCTCAAACGGTATCTTTAACACGGAAGGAAATCGTATTGTCTGAGTTCACTGGGTATGTAAAAATTGGGCACCATCACGCAGATAGGCGGGGGTCAGGGTCCAAAAGTACCCTGCGACGTACCCAACCCACCGGCATCAAATGGCAAGTGGACTATGCCAACGTTCGCAGGAACAACGACAGTGTAGACGCGGCGATTTGCTGCGCAAGCTACATGGGATGCGCATGCGTTGCACGATTCACAGGACGACGATCGAAAAAACGAGGATTGAGGCCCCAGGATCGAAGAAGAACGGGTACGGGAACGAGGGGCAGGAGAGGGATGGAATGGAGGGCGGGGGGGGCGAAAGGCCATCCTGCGCCATGTCGTCGCAGAGTTCCACATGATAAAACTTGTTTAGAATGCCAGGAACGAGCGAGGCGTAGCTCGCCCGCTAGCTTCTCCGCCTCCTTCCCGCACATTTCAGCGCGGGAGCTGAACGCTCGCAGGCGCGCCGCCAGGTCTGCGGGCGGCCCGCGGGAAAGAAACTCAAGGCCGGGGTCGCGTATCATCAGTCGGTTGTCCATCGTCCAAAGTTGCACTGGCGACGTACTGGTTGAACGCGGAGCGAGCAGCATCACGCGCGTGCCTGAACGCCACGCAGGTACAGTGCACGCGCGATTGGGACTTCAGGTCGATCACGCGCGTCTCCACCAGGCTTGGCAACACCACGCGACTGAGGATCTCACTGCGGTCTGCCATGCTGCTGTCCGCGAATGCAATGCGCTGCCTGCAAGTAAGGCGGCGGCGTCCACTTGTCTCAGAAGATGTTCCCGCGGGCCCGAAGGGCGACCGCCAGCTCGAGCCGCGGCGCCGGCAGGCCAGATAAGGATCATGCAACAGCAAAGACGATGACAGAGCAACGAGGTATCGGCGAGTGCATGACCGGCCTCCGTTTCCTGCACTTCTTTCCTGTAGTTCCCCTAGCTCATCGAGCTCAGCAGATGTTTCTGCGGGTCCGAAGGACGACCGCCAGCTCGAGTCGCAGCGCCGACGAGCTGCATCCACATCAGGCAACACCCCAGGAGACACTGGCACACAACGATTTGACGTCAGTCAGTGCCAGACCACTCCATGTCTAGTTCCTCGCACACATACAGTCGATCGCAGATGCGGGATAATCGAAGTAGAATGACGGGTCCAATCTGCGTCCGCGTAGGACGTCACTATGCTGGACCCCGCAGCAGGTCTCGAAAGTGGCGACAGTTTCATGGGCCCCACAGCAGCCCTCGAAAGTGGCGACAGTTTCACAGATCGTAGCCCCCCAGCGCTGGCGAGGTCTAATCTGAGTCCCCGTAGGACGTCACTCCGCTGGCCCCCCAGCAGCCCTCGAAAGTGGCGACAGTTTCACAGATCGCAACCCCCCAGGGATGGCGAGGTCTAATCTGAGTCCCGTAGGGCGTCACTCCGCTGGGCCCCCCCGCAGCCTTCGAAAGTGGCGACAGTTTCACAGATCGCAGCCCCCCCGGGATGGCGAGGTCTAATCTGAATCCCCGTAGGGCGTCACTCCGCTAGGCCCCCCAGCAGCCCTCGAAAGTGGCGACAGTTTCACAGATCGCAGCCCCCCAGGAATGGCGAGGTCTAATCTGAATCCCCGTAGGGCGTCACTCCGCCGGGCCCCCCAGCAGCCCTCGAAAGTGGCGACAGCTTCACAGGTCGCAGCCCCCCAGGGATGGCGAGGTCTAATCTGAATCCCCGTAGGGCGTCACTCCGCTGGGCCCCCCAGCAGCCCTCGAAAGTGGCGACAGTTTCACAGATCGCAGCCTCCCAGGGATGGCGAGGCCTAATCTGAGTCCCCGTAGGGCGTCACTCCGCTGGGCCCCCCAGCAGCCCTCGAAAGTGGCGACAGTTTCACAGATCGCAGCCCCCCAGGGATGGCGAGGTCTAATTTGAGTCCGCGGTGAGTACCCACTGTGCTGGGCCCCCTAGCAGGCCTCGAAAGTGGCGACAGTTTCACAGATCGCAACCCCCAGGGATGGCGAGGTCCTCTAATCTGTTCCCCCGTAGGGCGTCACTCCGCTTGCCTACGCCCAGCAGCCCTGAAAGGTGGGCGACAGTTTCGCAGTATCGCAGCCCGTGGCGACAGTTTCACAGATCGCAGCCCCCCAGGGATGGCGACGTCTAATTTGACTCCGCGGTGGGTACCCACTGTGCTGGGCCCCCCAGCAGGCCTCGGAAGTGGCGACAGTTTCACAGATCGCAGCCCCTCAGGGATGGCGACGTCTAATTTGAATCCGCGGTGGGTACCCACTCGCTGGGCCACCCAGCAGGCCTCGAAAGTGGCGACAGTTTCACAGATCGCAGCCCCCCAGGGATGGCGAGGTCTAATCTGAATCCCCGTAGGGCGTCACTCCGCTGGGCCCCCCAGCAGCCTCGAAAGTGGCGACAGTTTCACAGATCGCAGCCCCCCAGGGATGGCGAGGTCTAATCTGAGTCCCCGTAGGGCGTCACTCCACTGGCCACCCCAGCAGCCCTCGAAAGTGGCGACAGTTTCGCAGATCGCAGCCCCCCAGGGATGGCGAGGTCTAATCTGAGTCCCCGTAGGGCGTCACTCCGCTGGCCACCCCAGCAGTCCTGGAACGTGGCAACAGTTTCACAGATCGCAGCCCCCCAGGGATGGCGAGGTCTAATCTGAGTCCCCGTGGGGCGCCACTCCGCTGGCCACCCCATCAGCCCTCGAAAGTGACGACAGTCTCGCAGATCGCCGCCCCCCAGGGATGGCGAGGGGCAAGCTAGGTAAAAGGCAAGCGAGACGAAGAGGGGAGAGAGGAGGCGGGAGGAGGCGGGAGGAAGGTGGAGACCACAGTGCTCTATTCAAAACGAGTACCCATCGCAGGAGGGTTGGGACAAACAGGGGATTTGCCGCATTTCTGAGATTCGGTGGCACCCCTCACGCAGATCGGCGGGGTCAGAGTCAACACAAAAACTAATGAGATTTGCCACATTTCTGACATTCGGTGCCACCCCTCACGCAGATCGGCGGGGTCAGGGTCCAGAAACACAAGGGATTTGCCACATTTCTGACATTCGGTGGCACCCCTCACGCAGATCGGCGGGGTCAGGGTACAATTACCCTGGCGACGTACCCAACCCCTGCGCAAAAGCGGGGCGCAAATAGTTTAGGATACTTTATAAGGGGGCGATGACGGAGCGAGGGTTACATATGTCTGCAGACGGAATTCGGGAGACTCGCAGGACACTGGCTACAGGAAAAGGGCTTGATAAAGCTGATGATTTACAATTCCTGAGCACTCCTAGCCACTTCGAAAACGGGGATCACAGCAGGCCTCGAAAGTGGCGACAGGTTCACAGATCGCAGCCCCGCAGGGATGGCGAGGTCTCATTTGAATCTGCCCGTGGCCCTCACTGTGCTGGGCCCCCCAGCAGGCCTCGAAAATGGCGGCAGTTTCGCAGATCGCAGCCCCCCAGGGATGGCGAGGTCTAATTTGAATCCGCGCGTGGCCCTCACTGTGCTGGGCCCCCCAGCAGGCCTCGAAAATGGCGACAGTTTCGCAGATCGCAGCCCCCCAGGGATGGCGAGGTCTAATTTGAATCCGCGCGTGGCCCTCACTGTGCTGGGCCCCCCAGCAGGCCTCGAAAATGGCGACAGTTTCGCAGATCGCAGCCCCCCAGGGATGGCGAGGTCTAATTTGAATCCGCGCGTGGCCCTCACTGTGCTGGGCCCCCCAGCAGGCCTCGAAAATGGCGACAGTTTCGCAGATCGCAGCCCCCCAGGGATGGCGAGGTCTAATTTGAATCCGCGCGTGGCCCTCACTGTGCTGGGCCCCCCAGCAGGCCTCGAAAATGGCGACAGTTTCGCAGATCGCAGCCCCCCAGGGATGGCGAGGTCTAATTTGAATCCGCGCGTGGCCCTCACTGTGCTGGGCCCCCCAGCAGGCCTCGAAAATGGCGACAGTTTCGCAGATCGCAGCCCCCCAGGGATGGCGAGGTCTAATTTGAATCCGCGCGTGGCCCTCACTGTGCTGGGCCCCCCAGCAGGCCTCGAAAATGGCGACAGTTTCGCAGATCGCAGCCCCCCAGGGATGGCGAGGTCTAATTTGAATCCGCGCGTGGCCCTCACTGTGCTGGGCCCCCCAGCAGGCCTCGAAAATGGCGACAGTTTCGCAGATCGCAGCCCCCCAGGGATGGCGAGGTCTAATTTGAATCCGCGCGTGGCCCTCACTGTGCTGGGCCCCCCAGCAGGCCTCGAAAATGGCGACAGTTTCGCAGATCGCAGCCCCCCAGGGATGGCGAGGTCTAATTTGAATCCGCGCGTGGCCCTCACTGTGCTGGGCCCCCCAGCAGGCCTCGAAAATGGCGACAGTTTCGCAGATCGCAGCCCCCCAGGGATGGCGAGGTCTAATTTGAATCCGCGCGTGGCCCTCACTGTGCTGGGCCCCCCAGCAAGCCTCGAAAATGGCGACAGTTTCACAGATCGCACCCCCCCAGGGATGGCGAGGTCTAATTTGGATCCGCCCGTGGCCCTCACTGTGCTGGGCCCCCCAGCAGGCCTCGAAAATTGCGACAGTTTCACAGATCGCAGCCCCCCGCGGGCAAGACAGGAAGAGGCGGAAGGGGAAAAGGAGGAAGGGAGGGAGGAGGGACGCGACCACACTGCTCTATTCAAAACGAATACCCAACCAAGGAGGGTTGGGAAAAACATAAGGGACTTGCCACATTTCTGACATTCGGTGGCACCCCTCATGCAGATCGGCGGGGTCATGATCCAAAAACACAAGGGATTTGCTACATTTCTGATATTCGGTGGCACCCCTCACGCAGATCGGCAGGGTCAGGGTCCAAAAACACATGGGATTTGCCATTCTTTTTTGAAATTCGGCGGCACCGCTCACGCAGATCGGAGGGGTCAGGGTCCAAAAACACAGAAGATTTGCCACATGTCTGAAATCTGGCGGCACCCTTCATGCAGATCCGTAGGGTCAGACTCGCAATCTCCATTCGTCTTGCCAATTACCCATCGTCTTCGCATGAAGTTCCGACGCTGCTTCGCGGTGAAGCCAAAGCCTCATGACTTCGCTCTTCCATGGCCCATTTTCCGACAGAGGGGGCCGGCGGCAAGGGGCGAAGCCCTTACGGATAACGCAAGGAAAGGTCATCGCTTATTACTGGTCACTGTCACGACTTCCGACCACGAGCCATAAAACATTCACATGGGTTGGGCCGCCTCAGAAGAGGCAGGTGCGAGAACAACAAATAAGGCAAGGAAGGGTCATCTCCTATTCCCGGTGACTCTCCTGACCTCATTGCGGGCAGTCGTTGTCACTCGTGGTGTTCAACCAGTCCTCATCATCCTTAGGAATGTTCACGTAAGTTCTCGTCCGCGTTGTTGTAGCATCCCTAGTGCATGTGGGCACTTTCGTTGCATTTCTATCATCACCTGGAACATCGATTTGGTAGGTATGCTTCCTGAAATTGCCCATGCAGTGCTGACAATCCTGACGACAACTCCTGCAGCAAGCACCGTCGTCGCCAGCGGGAACCGTTCGCAGAAATTCTTCAAAACACGGGAGAAACTTTCGTGGAATTGCATGGAAGACGTCACAGCTCCCACCATCACCCAGCTCGCAATTGTTTACTGGCCATTCGAAAGCGTTCATGTTGTTCTTCATGTTACAACCCCATGATCCCGCCGCTCTCCCATGCATCCATCGCATGATGAACACATCCGCCACCGTGCTTGCCACGCTGGGGCGTGTAAGCATGCTCCCCAGCTGTCAAGTGGAGGTCTCTTGTCTCTTTCGTGTTATAGGCCGACCCCCCCCCTTCGTACGCGTCGTCCGAAGACAGCCCCCCGTCTCTGCAGCCGGTGTTGGGCAATTCCCACACTGGAATTATCGTTTGGAGAGGCTCTGGCCGAGGAAAGACATTGGCCGAGGGGGAGGTAAAACAACACCCCCCAAAACATCAAACACACCCGAAACCATCCCAGATAGCAACAGCAAACACAATACACAACCCAACAAATCCCAACCCCCGAAATTATCCTGGCAAAGCAACCTAACAGCGATGTGTAGGAGCATATCTGGAATCATTCCCCTTAAGATTCAGATGAGAATCCAGTTGAAGAATTCTGCTGTTCTCGCAGTCGCAGTCGCATTCGCGATGACAGTCGCAGTGGCAACGGCAGTCGCAGTCACAGCCTCAGCCTCAGCCTGCCTCAGCCTCGGCCTGCCTCAGCCTCAGCCTCAGCCTGCCTCAGCCTCAGCCTCAGCCTGCTTCAGCCTCAGCCTCAGTCTGCCTTCAGCCTCGGCCTCAGCCTCAGCCTGCCTCAGCCTCAGCCTGCATCAGCCTCAGCCTCAGCCTCAGCCTGCCTCAGCATCAGCCTGCCTCAGCCTCAGCCTCAGCCTGCCTCAGCCTCAGCCTCAGCCTGCTTCAGCCTCAGCCTCAGTCTGCCTTCAGCCTCGGCCTCAGCCTCAGCCTGCCTCAGCCTCAGCCTGCATCAGCCTCAGCCTCAGCCTCAGCCTGCCTCAGCATCAGCCTGCCTCAGCCTCAGCCTCAGCCTGCCTCAGCCTCAGCCTCAGCCTGCTTCAGCCTCAGCCTCAGTCTGCCTTCAGCCTCGGCCTCAGCCTCAGCCTGCCTCAGCCTCAGCCTGCATCAGCCTCAGCCTCAGCCTCAGCCTGCCTCAGCATCAGCCTGCCTCAGCCTCAGCCTCAGCCTCAGCCTCAGCCTGCTTCAGCCTCAGCCTCAGTCTGCCTTCAGCCTCGGCCTCAGCCTCAGCCTGCCTCAGCCTCAGCCTGCATCAGCCTCAGCCTCAGCCTCAGCCTGCCTCAGCATCAGCCTGCCTCAGCCTCAGCCTCAGCCTCAGCCTGCTTCAGCCTCAGCCTCAGTCTGCCTTCAGCCTCGGCCTCAGCCTCAGCCTGCCTCAGCCTCAGCCTCAGCCTGCCTCAGCATTCAAAATGTGGCCCGGGAATGGAGTTCTGGGAACTCGAAGAACACGAAGTGGCCTGCAGTTGGCTCCGGGCATTCAAAATCATGCCCAGGAATGGGGTTCTAGGAATTCGAAGAACACGAAGTGGCCCACAGCTGGCTCCGGACATGCAAAATCATGCCCAGGAATGGAATTCTGGGAGCTCGAAGACCACAAAGTGGCCTACAGTTGGCTCCGGGCAATCAAAATCATGCCCGGGAATGGAGTTTTGGGACTTCGAAGGCCACGAAGTGGCCTACAGTTGGCTCTGGGCATTCGAAATCATGCCCAGGAGTGGAATTTTGGGAACTCGAAGACCACGAAGTGGCCTACAGCTGGCTCCGGGCATTCAAAATCATACCCAGGAATAGAATTCTGGGAATTCGAAGACCACGAAATGGCCTACAGCTGGCTCCGGGCATTCAAAAACATGCCCAGGAATGGAGTTCTGGGACCTTGAAGACCACGAAGTGTGTAACTGTTTGCTTAAAACGACTTCCGCGGATCCTCCCCGGCACCCGTCCGGCATCTGCCCAGACACCCCTGAGGAGTCAAGATGCTTTCTTTTGAGACCATTAGAAACCTGTCAGTCTTCGCTGTTAAGTAAAAACCAAAGACACCGAAAGACCCCCGAAGCGGTCCCAAGGCTGCCAACAACAAATCTATAGAGGACCCAAGAGGGCACTAAGATGGCCCAGGAAACCCCCAAGATAGCCCACGAGGCCCCAACGATGCCCTAAGAAGGCCCCGAACGAACGTCCACGAGATAAACAAGAGGCACGAACTGGGCAGTTCGTTCTTTTTGATCGTTGCAAGGGTGTTGGTATGCTTGCCCTTTTGTGGCTCCGGAAGTCGAAGACGGTCGAGAAGGCCACCAAGAGGACCCAAAGAATGCGCAAGAGGGCTCCACGGGGCTCCAAGACGGTCCAAGAGGTCGCAAGACAGCTCAGAAGGGCCCCAGACCGCCCAAAAGGCACCCAAACGGCCCAGGAGGCCCCCTTAAAGCCCCAAGATGGGGTCCACGAGGGTGAAATCGAGCTGGCCGCGGGAGCCGTTCGTTCAATACTGCCGCCAGAAACGCCCAGAAGGCCCCCAGGAGGCATCCAGAGGCCTCCACGACGCCCCCGAGAGGCCTTGCGAGGCTGCCAGAAGCCCCCAAGCGGCTTACAAGAGGCTGCCAGAAGCCCCCAGCAGACCCACACATGCCTCCTAGCCGGCCCTCAGAATCCCTAAAAAGACTCCCAAGAGACTCTCAAGAGGTCCCAGACCAGCCTCCAAGCTGAGGTTCAGAGGGAGGAGGAAGGAGAGGGGGAGGAGGATTTGTTCCCGCGCTCCAACACAGCCGCGCATCCGCGGGTTGTCGCGCGCGGCCGCGCGGCCGCGCGGCGCCCCGCCACCGCGACGAGGAAAAAGCCGCGCCCCACGGGCAGACGGGAAGCTTCGCCCGCACGGGAACCGCCCCCGCGAAGGGGGAGAGCCGAACAGGCAGGGCCCCCCGCGCACCCAAGGGACGCGGGCAAAAAACCGGAGGGGCCCCGGGGCCAACGACGACGACGACGACGACGACGACGACGACGACGGCAACACGACAGGGAAGACGGACAGCCAGTCCCGCCCCAAGGCAGCAAACGGAGGGGGAGAACCCTGCGCCGCCCTGGGGCAGGCCCCGGGACCTGGCTGCCCCCCTGAAAAGGGGACCCCGCTTATGGGGGCCGTCCCAAGGGAGCGGGGGCTTTTCGCCTCTCGGGCCCGGCGCTCCCCGCCTACGACAGGAGGGCCCTGGAGGTCCCCCCCCCTCCCCTACGGGAGAGCCCCCTTTCGGGGCAAAGGAGGAGGAGGAGGAGGAGGAGGAGGAGGAGGAGGAGGAGGAGGAGGAGGAGGAGGAGGAGGAACGCAGCGCCTCTCGAGCGCCCCCCGCCGGCCGCGCTGGCGCGCGCCCGACGGACTACGCCGAAGCGCCCTCGCGCCACGATGGCAGAGAGGGCAGGGAGAGGAAGACGGTCAGGGGCGCGTCGACGCAGGCCAACTTGCCGCCGACGAAGGAGGCGTCGCCACCGAAGAAGACGCCGTGCCACCAGCCGACCACGGAACGGCAGCGAATCACGACATGGTCGATCAACCTGCCGCGCGGCTGCAAGAGGAGCCCCCCTGCGGGGGCGGCGCTGCAGGGGCGCCGCGGGCACGAGGCGCCAGGCCCCTCTCGACACGCCTGATCGCATCTTGCTGGCCGCGGCGCGTGGACTCGCCGGGCGAGAGCCCAACGCACCTCAAGCCAAGCTTCCGCACTGTGCGGACATCCCCCGCAGCACAGTGAGACCCGCAGCGCCTGCAACAGTAAACACGGTTGCCCTGAACACGTCGTGCCCGAACGCAGCGAATGCGTCCCCAACTTCCTCTGCCAGGGCAGGTGGCAACAAGGCTGCGGGGGCTCAGGGCCATGCCAGCCCTCTGGTCGCTGCAGAGAACCCAGCCCTCGCCGAAGGCGCGGAAGTACTCGGCGTTGAGAGCACTGGCAACACGCGACGGGCGACATACACGATGAGAGCCAGTTTGCAGCGACTCGCGGAGCCCGTTGTGGCCGTGACACCGCATTGGGTACATCGGCACCGCCCGAGGCTGGCGCAGTAAGCAAGCACATGGTCCGTACTGCGTCCCACCACAATGGGCCTGACCTGCTCGCAAGGTGGCCTGGGGACCTCCACGTCGCATCCCCATTGTTTGCGAGCCGCCACCTGCAGTGCCGCAGGACCTTGCGGTGCTGTTTCAGCGCAGCTGTTACCGCCTCAGCTACCGACCCAGCCAGTGCGTGAGAGGCCGCACCACAGCGCGCGAAGTAGTCTGCCTAGCCGCTGCCTAGCCAGTCACGCAGCTCCTGCGGCTGTGCCCATAAGCTCCTCCGAGGACCTGTGCGCAGACGTCCATCGGATCTTGGGAGGGCCTCGCAGAGTGCGCCTGCGGCTGGCCACGAAGATGCCCCGCCACACTCGAGCATGCTTGACACGACCCTGCTCGAGATCGGGACACCAACGCTCTCCTTCCTGGGCGAGCGCCAGCAGGTCAGTGACGAAGCACTGGCGGTCAGGGAAAGCGTCGAGCCCCTCCCTGATCGCGTACCTCTCAGCACGGCCGACAGTCTGCACCAAGTACGGAAGGGGCCCGAACCGCGCCCTAACTGGGAGCGAAGAGTAAGGATCAAGCTGCACAACAGCTTGTCCACATCTCCGCACCTCGGGAACACCTGAGTCGCAACCAGACCCGTCGGTGTAAGAAACGGGGCCCCTAACGCCATGCGCGTCGCCCCACAGGCAGACATCATGTCTCCGCGTACCTGCGCGTGGCAGATAAGCGAGAGGCTCGGGCATGCCAAAAACGAAGTAGGACTGCTCGAAGTTCGGCGTGCCTGATCCAAGACCCGCTTGGATAAGTTGGTCGCGCACCTCAGCCAGCACTTGGGGAAGGTGGAAGATACCGCGGCCATTCAGCGTTGGCGTCGCTGTCTCGTGCCCGCCGCGCCCGCATGGCGCATCGGGCGCCGAGGCTGGAGCCGCCGCCACAGGGGACAGCGGGGCACTCTGTTCCGAAGCAACCGGTGGCGCACAGGGGACACTCTGCGCGTCCAGCCGCACCTTCTCCCGATGGCCGTCGCACCCATCGGGTGGCACAAAGTCCTCTTCATCAGCCCCTTGCCCGATGCCTGGAAAGAAGTCGCCCTCGGCCTCCATGGTGCTGGGCTGATGGGCGCCGGTGTGGGATGGCAGGGTCGGATCGGCCCGACTCTCAAGGTGGTCGTGAACCTGGTGGCGTAGGTCGCCGAAATCACGCGCGTTCTGCGCTTGTCGCAAGCCTTGGACATGGCCCGTCGGCTCCTGCTCCATGGATCGTGTCTCCCCTACGGGCGGGGGGGTCAGCAGCGCGGGGCATTCCAAAAAGACATGGCCCCAGCATTCGTCGGGCGAAAGGGCCTCCCCGCAAGCCTGACAAGGGCGCATGGGCCTGCCGAGCTTCATGTCCCTGCGAATCGGCATGGGTATGTTGTCAGACCATAGCGCCTGTAAGGGTCCCAACTGCATTGCGGCGCGGACACCCTTGACCGCATACCTGAGCCTACGGTGCCAGATGGGCGCACCAGCGTGGGAGTACATGTGGCTGGTGAGGCGGCCATGCTGCCAGCGCTGCACGCCTTGCACCATGAACGGTCGTAGGTCAGCAGGGCAAACGCGGTACAGGTCACACTGGTTGCCCAGGTCGCCCTGCAAGACGCGCGGCACTTTCATGTCCCAGGCAAGCCGCCTGAGCGTCAACCACGTCGCGCCAGGGGACCTTTGGCACTGGCCCAACTGATAGGGACAACGCGCTCATGGAGCGCTGTCCAAGCCCTTTGCAGGCGGCTAGGCGACGCACGCCCATCCCAAATCCAGGCGGCGTGGTTCAAGACCAAATCCATCGTGGCATGATTGATGGGGTCGTACTCCTCCGAAGGGTGAGTAAGGAGGTATGCCGTGACGCCCACATGGTGTCTGTCACTGCGCCCGTTTAGCACCGCGGCCAAGTTGCGCATCTCGCGCAGGGGCGCGTCCGCCAACCCCGACACTCCAGCGCCGTGCCATGCGGACGGCATGAGCCCAGTCCGCCACAGGGTGGAGGCCTTGCGCCCTACCGCTCGTCGCAGCATGAGGAGTGGGCGTTTGCGCTCCCGCACGGCATTCAGGCGCTTCTTCTCAACATTCCTCAGCACTCGAGGACCATGCAGCTCATGGCCAAGGTTGCGCATGTGTCGGGCTTGGGGCACCGCCCGAGGCATCCGCCGCTGGACCCTATGCACCACAGGGCGGACCTGCGCTGACCCAGCCACCACCGCGGACTTAGCAGGTTGGAGAAGAAGCCCGAGGTCCCTGGCCTCTGCAGTGAGCACCATCGCCGTGCTCAGCAGCAGCTTGACATCACCGAGGTCGGGGGAGACCAACTGCTGCAGGCCGATGTCGTCCACCAGCGAACGTGGCTTGATGGTCGACGCAACCCTGCTGGCCCGCTGGAGGACACGGTACGTCAGCAGGTAGATGAGGTAGGTGGCATGTGCGCACCCCGCAAGCACCTCTGAAAGGCGACGCAGGAGCTCGAGAGGCTGCCGTACGCCTTGATGCACCGTGGCTGTTGGTAGAGCTGCAGCAACATCCAGAGCAGGTGCACCGGGTAACCCAAACCCGGGCCTCCCGCATGAGCGCATGGGGACTCGCCATGTCAAAGCATTTCACCATGTCAGGGAGGATGGATCAAGTGTGGTCGCCCATGAGGCTTCCCACCTCTTGCTCCAGATTGTGAGCAACAGCCGAGGCCGTGGAGGTGTGGCAGCCTCGAGTACCCCACATCCCGTCACAATTGTGCAGCCGTTGCCACTCAGCCGACAGCCGTCGGCGTGCTTTCGCCCAAACTCGTATGAGAGCATGGCTAAGCACAATCAGCCCGTGGCCACCATCTGGCTGAGGGAGGCGGACCATCTCACTAGACAGGCGGTCTGGGGGAAACCGTAAGCGCTGCTCAAACACCCCGAACATATGGGCCAACGCCCTGAGAGCCACATCTGATAAGTGCTCGAGCGACTTTGGTGGAACGCGGGTGGGCCCCGAAGCAGTGACGAGAGAGAACGATCGGATGGCCTGCCGTAGGTCATGGACCGTCAGGCCAGGCAGCTCCCCCCAAGCAAAAGCATCCGTGGGTGGAAGCAGCTCTTCCAGCCCATGGGTCGCCCAGATCCGCTTCCACCCGTTCATGGTGCGATCCGCGAGGATGTATGGCTGGGCGAAGGCCTCAGGGGCAACGAGCTCTTGTTGCGCCCTGACCTTGGATGCAGCATGGGCAGCCTTCGCTCCCCCATCGAACGCCGCCTGAGCCCAGCTGCGCCAGGCTCTCTCCGACGCGCCGCGAGCCGAAGCAGCGAGGTCCTCCGCGCGGCCCACGATGGCATCTACAATGTCATCAAAGTCTTCCGCAATCAGCCCGTCCAGCCCGCGCGGGAAAAACTGGCGGTAGCAGGGGTCGATGTTGGCTAGGACTTTGTCCTGCCCAGCAATGGAACTCAGGAAGCAGAGGATGTCGTAGAAGACGCTAGCCGTCTTCTGCAGCTGCCTGGGACGTGGAGACGCATGCGCCGCCACCGCATTCAACCGGTGACGAAAACGCTGGACCGATCACGCTCAGCACGAAGGTGAGTCGCCCAGCGTGCTGCAGTAGCCCAAGCACAGACTGCGGTGTCGTGATACAGCCGCTTGCGAGGTGGGTCCCACCGCAACTGCCGCCACTTCGCCTTGGGGGGCCGTGGTGCCCGACGAAGCGGTTGGCTCCAGGGCCAACTTTGTCGTGCCTGCCTGCGATCTCGTAGTCAATACCCTGCAGAACGGAGTCCCAGAGCTGCTGCAAGACCTCATCGGGTGTACCTGCCTCGCCGACGGCCTGTCCATGGGCCCAGGTCCGACGGCGACAACGTTGGCCCGCGCGTCCCGATCGATCGCGCTTAGTTTTGCCTGATGGACCTAAGTGGCCGACGGACCTGCATCGGCCCCGATCGGGCCTGGGCTGGACATGGTCCGCGCCAGCAACCCTAAGCGGCGCGGACACTCCATTGGAGGCGACGCAAGTAGAGGCCGACGGCTGGAGGAGTGCCTGCCAAGGACCCAACCCAGTCGCCAATGTTGATGCTCTGGCCGTCGCGTTCCAGTCACCCCCGATGATCCAGTCCAAGCCGCGCGCGTTCCACGCCGCCGCGCGCTTCGCCAGCGCCCGCAGGACCGCGAGGTTGGCCCCAGTGAGCCAATGCCCTGGACCATTTGCACGCTGACGACAATCAGACCACCAGGGACACCCCAGTGAACACGTGCTGCCACAGCATAATGTGGAAAGACGACATGATCCCCATCGGGGGGCATCGTGACCATCACGTCGGTAGGCACGAGCACGCATACCCCGCTGGAGCACGACGCCGCGGACGCTCCTCCCGTCTCCTCGGCGGGGGCCCAGAGGCCGCGCCAACCTGCATCGCGCACAGCAGATTGAACAGCCCCAAGCCTCTGGTCGACCACCCGCGTCTCCTGGACCATCACTACCTTGCCGAGGAAGCGCAGCAGGAATTTACGTAGTGACCCGAGAGAGCCAGGGTTGACCGTGACGAGCTTGGCCGCCACCTGACAGCGCGCGTCGCCTGCGTCAGGCGTGGCCGTGCTGGGACCCTGCCCAAAAGGATCGTGGCCCTCTGGCATGCTTGCGTCGCTGCCGTCAGCACGGCATCGAGGTGGTCTTTCCCGCCAGTTGCGAAGCAAGCCCGCGGACTGGTCAGCCACCGAATTAGTCCTCCCACCACTGTCGGTGGCTTCTGCAGACCCCACCTCGAACTGGGTCATGACTAGGCACCAGAACAGCACGAAGGTCCATCCTCGCGGGCGCGCCGCACACGGTGAAGACGCGCAGACTGGAGTACAGGTCGACGGCGACGGGCTGGAACTGTAGTGGCCACTGGCGGGAGGCACACTGTGTTCTTCGTCAAATGGAGGCGGACCCATGCCACCAGGACCGACCCAACCTAGCAGCAACGTGTACATAGCACGTGCTGCCCCGTGGGCGCCGGGACAGCCACGGCAACAACAGCAGGGCCAGACCGCCGTGTGGAGCCTAGGGGCAGGATCTGTCCGCCCCCCCTGCCCTGCACAATTTTGCCTCCACCGGTCCAGACCGTTACCCGTGCCGACAGTCTGCACATGGTACGTGCTGTCTGTGCACGGGAGGCCACAGCTGACATTCTGTCCATGGGACTTCCTATCAGTTTGATGGCCGCACAGCCCGTCACAACAGGCTGGCGCATTGCACTCACATCGAAAAGTCTGCGCGTGGCACGTGCCATCCGCGTGGTCGCGCTGGCGAGCGCTGCCCTCAGAAAGGGGCTGATCGAGCCGTTCTTCTTCCTCTTATGCGCCGTGGCCGCGTGCGCGAAGGAGTCGAGGACACGCTTGTGCGTCACCCGCATGTCCGCGTCGGTGGCCTCGTCAGGCTGCGTGAGTCCTGCCGCCTCCATCGCCTCCCGCAGCTCGGCGGACTCCACGAGGTCGATGTCGATATCCATGTCGTTCCTGGCGGCTTCCTCAGCGAGGACCTGCGCCTGGCCCGCGGGGAGAGCGGCGGCGGAAGCAACTCCTCCTCCTTCTTCTCCGGCAGTAGTCGCGGGAGCAGGGGCAGCAGAGGGCACCTGTGCCCCCGGCGGCTTCGCCCGGGGAAGCTCATGGAGCCTCCCGAAGACTTTGGCCGCCGTCTCCAGCTCCGCCTGAAGGCTGGGGTCCAAGCCGAGCTCCACGGCCAGCTCGCCAAGCTGCTGGACGTTGACAGCAAACTTCGGCAGCAGCTCATGGAGCGTGGGCTTGCCAGCAGTGGGCGGAGGGGCTCGGTCGACGCCCAAGCGCTGGACCTCCTCCTCCAGCCGCGCGACTTCGGCATATGCCTCGGCCAGGGAGTCCTGGAGCACCGTCTGCTTGGCCACCAGCTCGTCGATGACCAGCTGCTTCTTAATGTGTTCCTCGCGAAGGCGCTTGGCCTTGGCACGGGAATTCCGCAGCCTCGTGGTGAGGGAGGTGACTTGATCCTCCTAGGGGCGCTCGGCGTCGAGCTCCTTGCCCAGGCGCTCCTTCTCTTCGGCGAGGGACTTGACCTGCGCCAGGTCGGAGGCAACAGAGAATTCATCATATACCTTGAGGAGCTCATTGATATTCTTGATGCGGTCATGCTTGACCTGCTGCTCCGACGGGCCAGCGGTGCCTCCGTAGTCACCAGTGGGAGCCCCATGGGGGTACCCACTGTCCAATCCGACGCCCGCACCAGGATTAGAAGCACTCCCCCCAGCAGCAGCCGCCCAAGGAGGAGGCGACTTGGTGACCGTGAGCTTCTTGACCATGGCCTGAAGGTCGGCAAGCTGCTTAGCCATGGAGGCGGTGTCGGACATGTCCTTAGATGCCTTAGGTGAGCCCTTGGGCATGGTCGCAGGGCTCCCTTTGGGCGTTTTGGGACCACCGTAGCAGAATCCTTTAAGTAGGTTGAATTTGGAGCATTGCTTGAGGTCGCCACTGTTGATCCACGGCGTGCCGTCCCTCGTGACGCAATCCTTGCAACGCCAGGGGTCATCAGCGAGGCGGCGCGACATGGCGGCGCCGTGATGGATGTAAGGCCAGCCAGGCCGCAGTAACCGTTTTTTTGTCCAGGAATCCTGGGGGCGCCACCCAGGAAGCCCAGAACCCAGAACTTGGCTCGCAGGAGAGAAAAAGCCCTTCCCAATGTTTCTACCCTTGCAGACCCGACTCGGGCCAGAAAGGGTTAGGAGGAGGAAGAAGAAGAGGAGGAGGGGGGATAGGAGTAGGAGTAGGAGTAGGAGTAGGAGTCAAGCTAGCCAGCTCGAGCGAGTCAAGCATGGCATGCCCAGTCCCACCCGCCCTCCCACAACATAAGAAGCAAAGCTGGCACAACTGGGGGCCGAAGTCACACCGGCCAGCCGGTTTGGTACAGCTGATGCGGCCGCGATGGCGGTTGCCGACGGGAACTGGCGAGCGCGTGTTGAATGCCGCGCACGCATTGCCAGACGAGTCGAGAATGGCCCGGTACACCGCAGGAAGCCAGAGGTGGCCGGAGGAAGCCCGACGGTCTGACAGGACACCCCAAAGCATTTTTGTGAAAAAGCATTGGGTTTTTGATGTTTTTATGTTGAAATGCTTGCAAACACACGGTGTTCGGTAGGATTCTGACATGAACGCGCGAGTGTGCTCTTTGTGGTATTTTTTGCACAGGATTCGCGGCCTGGGTGCATGACAGAGCATCGCGAGTGCACCGCGCGATGACGTGAAATCGCTGGATTTGACCGAATTCTTAAGATTCCTATGGTTTTCCTATGATTTCAGCAAGAGAGCCCGGGCGGGAAATTTGTACAATTTTTGTGAAAAAGCATTGGGTTTTTGATGTTTTTATGTTGAAATGCTTGCAAACACACGGTGTTCGGTAGGATTCTGACATGAACGCGCGCGTGTGCTCTTTGTGGTATTTGTTGCAATGGATTATCGCCGTGGACGACAGGACGTCCATGTCGAGAGGAAAAAATAAGAAAAATGTTGATTTTGTATTGTTTTTTACAGGTTAGGATGGGACCACCCGGATGCGGCCCCTATCGGCCGGCCTGAGGGGGGAGTAGGAGTATATTCTAATAAGGAATAAGGATCAAGCTAGCCAGCTCGAGCGAGTCAAGCATGGCATGCCCAGTCCCACCCGCCCTCCCACAACATAAGAAGCAAAGCTGGCACAACTGGGGGCCGAAGTCACACCGGCCAGCCGGTTTGGTACAGCTGATGCGGCCGCGATGGCGGTTGCCGACGGGAACTGGCGAGCGCGTGTTGAATGCCGCGCACGCATTGCCAGACGAGTCGAGAATGGCCCGGTACACCGCAGGAAGCCAGAGGTGGCCGGAGGAAGCCCGACGGTCTGACAGGACACCCCAAAGCATTTTTGTGAAAAAGCATTGGGTTTTTGATGTTTTTATGTTGAAATGCTTGCAAACACACGGTGTTCGGTAGGATTCTGACATGAACGCGCGAGTGTGCTCTTTGTGGTATTTTTTGCACAGGATTCGCGGCCTGGGTGCATGACAGAGCATCGCGAGTGCACCGCGCGATGACGTGAAATCGCTGGATTTGACCGAATTCTTAAGATTCCTATGGTTTTCCTATGATTTCAGCAAGAGAGCCCGGGCGGGAAATTTGTACAATTTTTGTGAAAAAGCATTGGGTTTTTGATGTTTTTATGTTGAAATGCTTGCAAACACACGGTGTTCGGTAGGATTCTGACATGAACGCGCGCGTGTGCTCTTTGTGGTATTTTTTGCAATGGATTATCGCCGTGGACGACAGGACGTCCATGTCGAGAGGAAAAAATAAGAAAAATGTTGATTTTGTATTGTTTTTTACAGGTTAGGATGGGACCACCCGGATGCGGCCCCTATTGGCCGGCCTGAGGGGGGAGTAGGAGTATATTCTAATAAGGAATAAGGATAGGAGTAGGAGTAGGAAGATGATGAGGAGGAGGAGGAGGAGTTGGAGGAGACGGAGGAGGAGGAGGAGGAGGAGGAGGAGGAACATTATGGGAAAGGCAAGGAGGAGGAGGAGGAGGAGGAGGAGCAGGAGGAGGAGGAGAAGGAGGAGCGAGAAGGAGAAGGAGCGCCGAGGAAGGAAGATGAGAACGAGGCTGCGGGCAAGGAGGAAGTGTCCAAGACCCGCTCCAGTTCAGCGCCCTGTCTGAATTCGAGCGGGTCTCCAGTAAGTACCATATCGACTGCGCTGCTGCACTGGCAAGCTGTCGGAGTTGGCCGCAGGCAGCTGGATAATCGTATGCAACGTCATGCTCGGCGGAATAGTCAAGAACCATTTTCGCCGCGGTTTGCAAGCCCCCTTGCTGCGTGCCATTCTGAACTCTGTTCATTGTCAGCTTGCGTAGACGATCCCCGTATATTTCAGAGATCGCACGGTCAGCACTGTAAGATGGAGTGAAGGTGCTCGGGCCATTACAGTGGTAACTCGTGCCTAGCACATCAACGGCGTACCCCAACCCTTCCAATTCTGCTATAAAGGCAAAATGTTCGGCTGCAATGTGATGTTTGTGACGCTCCAGCGCCTCCGGTGTACAAGTGAACCTGTGAAGATGATAGCCGAAATCTTTGCCCACAACCGCTTCGTCGTCCTTCTCTGCACGGAATATCTCACCGCGGAAGACGAGAGCAACCCGGCGAGCGGGCCCCGACCGAGCTCCCCAACGACCGGCCGCCGCCTGACAGCTTGGCAGGGGCGCCGCAGCACTGCGCAGACCGTCCGCGCGAAGGGCAGCGGCGGCGAGAACGAACAAGCGAACGCAGGGCAGCTCCATGTTGTGTTCAGTATCAGGCGTCACACGTGGTGCGCGTGCGGGTGGGTCAGCTCGGACGTTGAGCTGCAGCCCGAAGAGCGAACGAGCCAAGACGACTGCGGCCACGTCGCGATGCTCCGTGGAGCTGGAGCCAGTCTGCCCTGGCCTTGCGCCATCTTCGGGTCGCCTCGGTGCTCCCCACGTCATGTGACGCCCCCGGCAGTTCTCGCACCTCCCCCCTCCCCCCCCCCCGCACACCATATCCCCCACATGCTCTCCCTCTCTCTCTCTCGCTCTCTCTTCCTGCCCTCGCTCCTCGCACCCCTGGCCAGCCTGCTGCTGCTGCGGCCCACTCCTCCTCCTCCCTCCCGCTCCTCGACTCGAGCATGCTCAACGTCGCACATAAGAGAGCGCTGCGAGGGAGGTGGCCTTCTGAGAAGGTGGGTGGTGGGTTTCTAAGAAGGCAGGGGGCTTCTCAGGAGGGACTGGAGGTTCTTGAGAAGCCTTTTTAGAAACCTTTGGGGTCTTTAGGGCAGGCCCTCCCTCACCCTCTCAGACCGCCACCCGCCTCGCGCCACCCCCATGAGCGCGTCGCCGATCCGCAATGTCCATCCTCCCCTTCCCCCGTCGCCTCCGCCTCCTTCGGGAGACGTGTTTATTCGTAGCGAATATGCGAGGCCCTCAAGAAAGTGAAACAATTGCCCGAAGAGGCCCTGTAGAAAACCCAATCATCACCCTCAAGGCCCCTTGTTACCAGTGTTCCTCAATGGTTTTCCCGACTAGCATGGCCGCCGCCTTCGTTCGACATTGCTCCACAGGGACGCTTCCGAAGGCAGGGGCGGCGGTAGTTCGCCGCAGGCGTCTTCGATGAACGATTCGCGCACACCTGATAAGCTCCAGTCGGGGCTCGGGTTTGGGTTTTGGGGCGAGATTGGGCTTGACTCGGGGTTCGAGAATGGGCAGCGGTTTGGTGTGGTTTGGGTCGGGTTCAGGGTTAAACTCAGGATGGGGCGTGGGACTGGATCGGGCTCGGGTGGTTACAATTGAAAACTGTTTGTTTCTGGTACCTGGGGCAATTAGAACGGATATTGGTTTGGCTATTGTGTTGGTGTGTATGGGTCGATTGGTAGATCCTGAGATGTTCAAATAACTCGAATTGTCTGGTAGTTGTGTTCCCAGAGTCTTCCTGGCATCGCCCTTTGTACGAAGCCTGTCCCCTCAAAACATGGGTGAATTATACTTCTACTTCTACCTGTACAACACCCGCCGCAAATGTCATGCTCTGATGTATCGTCGCTCGGTCTCCCGGCCTCCCCTGTCCCACCGTACCTCCTCATCCGTCATCGATCTCTTCCCCCATCGTTGTCCCTTATCCTTATCCTGCTTACCCGTGTTCGTCCTTGTATTGTTTTCTCCACTGCGTTGAATGTGCCCGATGAGGAGGACAGCTACGACAACCGCGACCTTGGCAACCACGATGAACACGAGCAAACAAGCTTTCAGCCGCGAGGGCGCCGCAGCCCCCCACCCCCTGCCTCCTCCACCGATCCCCTCCCAGGTGACGTTCCATTATCCTGCCCCCCTGCGACCTCCGCGCGCACCCGCATCCCTTGTTCGACTGCGTGAAAAGACACACTTTCCAGAACGGGCGTGGCATGACTTGCATTATGTGGATGGCGAGCGTGGGGAAATTGACACTGAGTATGTGCATCGGCGCTCTGAGTTCAGCCTCTCTGGAGCGGGGGCCCCAAACGTGAACGGATGTTGCATGATGTGTATGGTATGGAAGGTGGGCTAGCGGAAATTGTGCAACGTGGTTCTGTTCCATGTCATAATTCCATCCACTCTGGAGTGGACACCCCGCAACAAGGAGCCGCTGATGACCTGAATGTTGCCGTTCCCCGTGCCTTCGCCAGTAAGCTGCGCATAATGAAATACATGTGTAAAGTTGACGCTGGTGCGGCCATCGGTAAGTTACACAGCTCGCATCGGACATTGCTCTGGATCGACAGGCATGTGAGCACAATTTTGTCAGTATGCTTGAATCCACTACGTACGCGTTCAGGGAAACGATTCAGAACTGCACACCGCAGCCGTTGTGTGACCTGGGTGTTTGACTTGTTCAAATCAATAGATAACGAAACACGTTCAATCGAGGGTATATATGAGCGCATCAATACAAATTGCATGCGTGCAGAGTGCCATAATGACAGATGTGCTTGCACACGCAGTAAATACAAACTTCGAAAGGAACCTCAGCAGAGTAATGATAAAAGGCTTCCCTAGCCAGTGCCCCTGCCCCTTCCTGTGCCGCCGAACTCCGACCCTGAACAGGCTGAGTTCCTTACGTCAACACCACGGCCCTCCGCTGCGTGCCTGCTCTTTCCCCCCTCCTTCTTCCTCCTCCCGCTGCGTTTGCGTTGCTTGCTCTCTTCCTCCTCCTGGCCTCGCGTGGTTGTGTGCGTGTGCGTGTTTTCTGCGCGTGTGGTGTCCTGTTCCTCTCGCCCGTCGTTCCCCCTCCGTCGTTCCCTTGTCGTGTCGTTGCTGGGCTGTGGTGTCGCATAGGATTAAACTGGGGTGGACTTACGACTCCTCTCCCCGGTGCACTCGCTGGGAGGATGGTGCTCATGCAGGCCACCACAGGTGCTTCCCCTTTCGGGTGGTCCTGCTTTGTGCCGGAGGACTCCCGGGTCGCAGGCTCTAGCCCCCTGCTATTCGCAGATCCTTTTACAGATTCACTGCTCGGTTGCAATACGTTTTATTCCAGCGTCGCTCATCAGGGTCGCAAGCGTCCCAGTCCAGTCCAGTCCTCCTCCTCACCCTCACCCTCATTCCACTCTCCCCGAGAGACCCCACGAGATCCCAAAGACGCCCACGTGAGGCTCCCAGGGGCCCCCAAGTAGCATCCAAGAAGCTCCCAAAAATCCCCCAATCAGCCCCAAGAAATCCCCAGGAGGCCCGCGGTGACGGTATGCTCATCGGACAATTTGGCGTTGCCCTGTGCTGACACGCGGTAACTGCAGATGCCTTGTGGACATTCGCACGCTCGTCCCGGCGCTGAGCAGGGGGGCGCGTTCGCCCTCCGCGGCGCTGGCACCCGGGGGGGGGGGGCAGAACGACACCGCAGACCAGCGCGGCAGACGAACAGGGCAAACACCTGGCGCAGTCTTTACGAAGCTCTGAACGTGCACCCCGCGAAGCGAGAGGAAATATTTGTTCGCCTAAGGTTTTTGAATGGTTCTCGCATTCTCGCCTTTTCTGGCTTCCGTCAGCCCAAGACGGCTCAAGAAGCCTCCACGACGGCTCTAAGATGGTCAAAGCAACCACCACGATGTTCCCGCGCGCGCCACCGCTCGCGTCAGTTTTGCCACGCGATGGCGCAGCAGGATGCTTGCACACCAGCAACCGCATCGGGCCTGCTGCGCGCCAGCGGGACGCTTGCACACCAGGCAATCGCATCGGGCCCGCCTGTCCGCAGCGGGATGCTTGCACTCCAAGAAGCCGCATCGGGCACACCGCAGAAGAGAGCAACTGACTTGCATGCCCACTGACAACGGCACAAACTCTTCCGCTCTGAAGCGCCATACATACAATAAGGCACGCGCGTTTTTCGCACTACTTGTCTGCACGCCACCGCCGCTGACCGTGCGGAGCAGCGCACAGAGGCCCGAACTCATGAGGACGATACCTCGAACAGTCATGCCATCTCCGAAGAATAATAAACGTTCATGAGAGCAGAACTGCGGTGCCAAGCTGGCCCAAGCTGCCGCGGTACCAAGTCATGCCGTCTTCGAATAAGTCCAAGAGGACCCCACGATGGCCCAAGAGGCATGCGAGACAGCAGGCGGCCCAAGAGGGCCTCCTGTGGGACCCAAGATGGCCTTAGAAGGCTCTTCGACTACCCAAGACGACGCCAAGACGGCAACCAGGCACCCACTATGCGGCCAAGACGCCCCAAGAGGCCCCAAAGCACCCCCAAGCCTGCCTCACAGGAGGCCAAGACACTCGCAAGACGGCCCAAATGAGTTCCACGAGAGCTTCTCCAATAGAGAAGGCGAGCTGTGTCACAATTGACGGCCTTCCTCGTCCTCCTCCTTCTCCTGCTGCTAGTCCTCCTGCTCTTCTTCCTCATCCTCCTCCTCCTCCTCCTCCTCCTCACCATCACCGCCACCGCCACCACCATCATCATCATCATCATCATCATCATCATCATCACCATCATCATCATCATCACCAGCAGCAGCATCACCATCATCACCATCATCATCATCATCATCGTCATCATCATCACCAGCAGCAGCATCATCAGCAGTACCAGCATCAGCACCATAATCAGCAGCATAAGCATCAGCATCAGCGTCAGCATCAGCATCGGCGTCAGCATCAGCATCGGCGTCAGTATCACCATCACCATCATGAACATCAGCATCATGATCGTCGTCATCATCATCATCATCACCACCACCACCATCATCATCATCATCATCCTTATCATCACCATTATCATCATCAGCATCATCATTCTTACCATCATCAGTATCATCATCATCCTCACCATCATCCTCACCATCATCATCATCATCATCGTCGTCATCATCAGCAGCATCATCACCAACCTCATCATTAGCATAAACATCACCATCGTCATCCTCACCATCACCCTCACCATCATCATCACCAGCATCATCATCAGCAGCAGCATCATCAGCAGCATCATCATCATCGTCATCATCATCGTCACGGCTCTCCCAAGCCTGGAGATACGTGGTGTCACGCGAGACGGCCTCTCGTACCTCCTCGAACACGGCATCGACGTCGGAGCTCTGGGAAAGAGGGGGGAAGGCGTGTGGATGGAAGAGGAAGAAGAAGGCACGCAATGATCTGCCCGAAGAGACTCGGAAGCGTGTCTGGGAGCCGCGCCACTTCTAGAGGCCGTCAAAGCAGCATAAGAGTAAGCGTTGTGAGGTCCGCGCGGGTCTCTTTTGGGACTGCGCTGCAACCCCCCCCCGGGACACCCCTTGCCCTGGCGCCAAGAGCACGCACGGAAGGGGGGACGGGCCAGAACTAACCCCAAGAAATCCGCGCGGACATCCGAACGCTTGTCTTTGCGTCGCTTCTTGGTTCCAAAGCCTCCCCGCCCCTGTTATGGCTGTCAGCGCCGCTCTTTTCCCGCGCGAACGCACCTGCCACGGCGCTATCCCTACTGCGCGGCCGACGTATGGCAAAACTATGTGTCCAGAGAGGCCAAAAATCATGAACTCATGCCATGTTCAGTCTCCATTGAAGCCAGCACAACCCACACCCACCCCTAGCCAGGATCCCGACTCCCGACCTGATGATCTAGGAGGTCCTGGCCGGGGGTGGGGGTGTTCTTTTTGGCACCCCAAGGACACCACACCCGCACCCCCAGCCAGGACCTCTTGGATCACCAGGTCGAAATTGGGGGTCCTGGCTTGAGGGGCAACGTTGGGGGAGGGGGGGGACTAACACAGGAGGGGAAACATCAACCTGGACTCGGCGACACATCGCCGATAGATCGGCGATAGGCCCCTGATAGCGAACCAGCACGTTCCTGAGCCTGTCGGGCCCCTATCGGCGATCGATCAATGCGCGAATGGGGGCCGATGCATCCCCCCCTGACTCCCTCCCTATCGTTGCCCCTGATGGCGGGGGGCGGGGGGGGCTGTGCTGCCCTGGGTCGAATCCCCTGGATTGGTGGCACGAAATAGAGCCTGCACGGGGCGCCGCAAGTGCGGCGGCGACGTCCACGGCACCCCTCTGGCGGTGGGCCTCCGCGCGTGCCGCAGGGAAGCGGGGGCTGGGGCGGACGAAAGAGGGGGGGTAGGACAGGGGGGCAGCGAAAGGGAGGATAGGCCCGGGGGGGAAGCATCGAGCTGGAATCTGCGACACACCGCCGATTGGGGCCTGATAGCCCACCCCGCCCAGGAACGCGCGGATTTGTTATCGGGAGCCTATCGCCAATCTACCTGCGATTCCAGCTCGATGGTTCCCCCCGTAACCCATTCCCTGAAAGGGGGGCCCTGACATCCTCTCGTTGCGAAAAGATCACGACGGAAGGACTGTGCTCATTCTCGCCCTCACCAGGCCCCGGGACCGTCCCAAAACAAGCCGGGATGGAAAACCGATCCCAGGTGAGGGGTCGAGACCTCTGGGGAGCCACGCTGTGAAAACATCAGGACGGAGGTGGCGGACCCGCTCGCACATGTACTGCCGGTCTTCCCGGTGCCTCCCGAGGCGCCAGGAGGCGCCGGTGTTTTGGGAAGGCTGCCATGGCGGCGGGGCCGAGACCAGCTGCATGCAGCAGATGTCCGAGGCCCCCCTCCCTGGTCCCTACAGCAGGAGCTCGATCAGGAGAAACCCGACCCTGGAGCACCAGGATGTCCACTGATTCTTGGCATGGGAGAAGCCACCTTTCCCAGAAGAGAGCCATCGAGTTCCAAGAGACCCAGGGCACCCTGGAGGCAAGCAGGGTGTTTCTTTGGCACGGGCTTCCTCTACACGTCCCCCCTCCTGTCGTCCGACCCGATCTGCGCACGCCGCGGGGGGAGTGGGGGAGGCGCGCCCGCACAGGGCCCGCACGCATCGTCGTCAGCTCGCGCTGCTGAATTTCCCGCGGAGAGCGCAACAGGGGGGGGCTCAGGGCGAGGGGGCGGCCTTCCAATGAAGGCAGGGGGGTGCTCTCTCGGGAGGGCTTGGAGGCCTCTGAGAGGGCGTCTTCGGGGGCAGGAGGGCGCCTCAGAAGTGAGACGAAACCAGGACGGGGAAGAAGTCGAACTGGGCCAAACCGGGGATCTCTGAGATCCAGCAGTTCTGGAGAATGTAGCAAAACTCTCTGAGAGCTTCCTTTGTGCTGTGCACATGCCCTGTGGTGTTCACGCGACCGGACATGCGCAGAGGAAATGTCATGTCATCTTGGGAGCACCGCGAAGCCTTTGATATTCGCAAGGCCTGTGAACACTGAGGCCTTGCTGCCAGCGCCGGCCATTTCTGCGTTCGCAAGGGGAGCGTGGTATCATCTCCCCCCTCCCCGTCCCGCCCACAAAGCTCCGAGAGCGCTCCGGAGCGCCGTGGAGCGATGTCTCTCGGCCCCGGGCCCGCCTTCGTCAGAAGACCGCACCCCTCGCCCAGACCCCCCTGCGCGCGCAGCCGCCGCACCGCGCGGCCCCACAGAGAGTAGGAGGTGAGAGGATGGCAACTCCTGAAAGGGCGCGGCCTGGGGCCCATGGGACCCTTCTTTGCAGGCCAGGGCCGCTGGGGCAACTGAAGACACCACGCGACAAAAACGTCCTCCCATAGCAGGTGCGGCTGCGCGCATCACGTGCCAGGCAGCGGAAGATGGAGGGAGGGCTGTGTGCCCTTTGCTTCCTTAACGGAGGAGAAAAGAATGAGGATGAGTTCGCACGCCCAGCACCGCGAAACAGCCGCTTGGAGTCCCAAACTCTAGCAGGATACCAAAACTTCTCGCGAGGGCAACGTGCCAACGCTACAAACATTCAATCAAAAATACGGGACCCGTTCTACGGAGACGTCGGCGCGTCTCACCCTCCGCCCGTCTCTGGAGGTGCCGCCCAACGGCGAACAAGCGCCCGCCGCAAGCCTGGGTCGCACACTGCTGCTCACTCGTGATTGTTTGTGGGGGACCCGACCACGTCCGGCGCCAGCGGGGGACTGGAGCGCGAGTCGGAGCCGGCCCGGCCCTTCTTGAGGGCGAGGCAGCCAGGGATACCAGAGAAAAGCGAGATGACGAGCGCGAGAACGGACAGAGCCAGGGGCGCAGGGTCGCTGTCGCTCTCGCTGTTGCCGTCCTCGGTGGCCGCCGCCGCGGTGCTGCTGGTGCCGCTGGCCACCTCTGCCTGCAGCTCGGCCAGCGAGTCCTCCAGCACACCTCTCTCGTACTCATCGTAGGAGGTGCGCTTCGCACTGATGACGTTGATACCCATCCCTTCAGGAAGAAAACGCTGCACAACATACAAGCTTTCGAAGCTCCGCGCGGATGTCTTAGAACGGAGCTGGGCACCCCTGGCGGCGCCTCTGGCGCCGCTCCAAGAAATCCACGGGGAGCTCAGAAAAAATGCCAATGCAAGTTGTTTTCCTTCGAATGCCTTCGTACGCTTCTGTCGACTCCTCGAAAATGAACTCCTCCATGCCGGCCGGCCACACGATGGTGCCCGCCCCAGTCGAGGCTAGGGCCTTCAGCTCCGAGTCCGGCGAAGTGAAGCCGAACTCCTCGAGGAGGCCGTCGGGGTCTTCCAAGATGAAGTCGATGAAAGCCTTCAAGGCCGCCGCGGTCTTGGGATTAGTGCTTTGCTGGTCCTTCTTCACGTACAGGTAGCTGACAAGAGAGATAGGCCACGTTGTTTCGCCGTTCATGTTGAGGATGTTCGCCGAACTCCAGTCGGCGCTGGCGTCTGCAGGGAAGTTACCTTCTAAGACGCCCTGGCTGCCTGCTTTGGCCACGCCGTTCGGGTCTGCCGCAAGGGATTCTTTGGAGGTGCGAGTAAACCCATCAGCATTCTCCAGGGCGATCTCCGCAAAATTCAGGTCGATCCCATGGCCAGCATCAAGGTAGCCGATTGAATACTCTGTGCCATCGATGTGCGTCTGCATGCCCTGGGATCCCTGAACAGGAACGAAGTTGTCGTGCCCCGACGCGGCATCTGGCCAATCGATTGTTGATCCCTCACCGCGCGGCCACGACGGCAAACAACTCTTCTTGAGGTAACCAGTAAGGCCACCAGTGCTGCTGGAGCCAAGCGTGCGGTGACCGACCATGATCTTTTGGCCTGCTGGCGGTTTCAGGTCCGAGTTCAAAGCCTTGATCTCCGCATCGTCCCAAGTGGTGATGTCACCGTCGAAAATTTTGGCCAGGAGGCATGCGGTAAGCTTGATGTCCGTGTTGCCGCGAACGCTCGCTGGGACGTTGTGGAAGATGCCAATGGCTCCCAACGCAAATGGCAAGTGAACCATCTCATTGCCCGCCGTGACCATGAGTTGGTCGTAGTTCGTCTGCGTCATCGGGATGTCGCCCGCCCCAAAATGGTTGTAGCTCTGGTAGCCGTTGTCGCTGGTGCCGACGAACTCCGCCTGGCCTGTGCTGCTGCCGACCGCGCGGTAGGTGAGGTGGAGGGGCGCGCGCGCCCTCGTCTCCAATAGCTTCATAGCCTTGGCGAACCAATTCTTCGGGTTGGTGGTGCCACTTCCGTGGAGCGCCACGATGCCGAAGTCGTTGAGCGTCGTCTCCAGGGCCGCCACGCGAGCTTCCATCTTCGTCATGGCTATGTCTATCTCGCCTAGCTTCCACAGCGAGTACGAGTTGCGCTTTGAGCTGATGACGCTCTCGCCCATGCCTGTCCACTTATCCGTCTCTTCTCCCTCCATCGTGTAAGTCGTTCCGGACACCGCGGGCAAACTTATCATGGCTCTGGTTCCAGTGGTTTCCAAAAACCACTTTTGCGACCAAACTGCCGGAACCGCGTTGAACGAGTAATCCGGCAGCAGCGCCTGGCCCTCATCACTCAGGACCTTAGCTGCACCCCTCGGTCCGCGCCAATCTGGGGCCCGATCCTCATCCGACGGGATCGATCTGGACCTCGATCCGTCACTCACGCTCGCGCCGGAGCCCGACTGGGGATCCGATCCGCAGCCCTACCGGGGACACGGACACCAGTCTGTCGGTTCGACCACGTCAGACTCAGAGCGCAGATCCGCAGCGTCGGGTCGACCGATCTGGCGGATCGGCGGGTGGCCTGGACGGGCCCCGTAGACTCCATTATGGGGGCAGGCTCCTGGACGGTTCGGGAGAGCCCCGTGAGGGAGTACGCCCGGAGCGCGAGTGGTCAGGGATTGGTCTGGGCGTTGTCTGGGGCGTTGTCCAGGCGCGGTCTGGGCACCGTCCTGCACGTTGTCAGGGCGCGGTATGGCGTGACGCTGTCCCGACGTCTTTTGGGCGTGGTCTGCGGCGCTGTCTGGGGACTCCAACTTTCAGGCTTCCGAGGGTCCCCGCCAGCAAGGTTCAGAGGACTGAACTCTTCGGACGGCCCCCACCGTCGGGGAGCTTTGCGGTGAGCCATCGGAAGACCCCACCGAGAAGCTTCGGAGGGCCCCTTCTGGGAAGCCTCGGAAGGCCCCGACTAGAATGACACGGAGAGCCCAATCACGCGGGGAAGCTTCAGAGGGCGTCCACTGTGATGCTCCGGAGGGCCGCCCCCCCCCGAGAGGCTTCCGAGGCCCCAGGCCCTGGGGCCCTGGGGCGGAGCACGGGGGAAGCTTCAGAGAGCAGTCTTCCTGGAAGCCGCCGTGTCGGTCTGGGCTGGGGGGTGCGAAGGGGGTCCACCGGCAAACTCTGCAGGCGGGTCCAGCGCGAGGCATCAGAGAATGCGTGAGCTCCTTGCGACCACCCGGAATCTGGAAGGGGGTGGGGGGGTCGACGAGAGGCACCGGCGAGCGCGGGGGCTGGGGCGAGGGGGCAGGGGCGCCCGGCGCGAAGCCTCGCTGGGTGGGGGGGGGAGAGAGCAACGTGGAGCCGGCGGGACGGAGTCTGCAGAGGGCCCCGGCCGTGAGGCTCCGGGGGTGGGAGCCTCCAGGAGGCCCTGCGGGGAGGGGGGGGTGGGGGGGGGGCACGAGGCTTCGGGGAGAGAGACATCAAAAAGCCCTGAGAGGAGCCCACTGTGAGGCGTCAGAGGGCCTATGAAGCTTTAAAAGACCCCCGCTGTGAGGCTTCCGGGGGGAGGGGGGGGGCACCACCAATAGGCGGAGGGAGAGGCGGAGGGGCACCATGCACCTGACGAGGGCTTCAGAGACCCAAGGAGGCCCCCGCCCCGATGCTGGAGGTGGCCCCACCGTGTGGCCTGGAGCGGGAAGGGTCCTGGGAGCTAAAGGGCTTAGGGTACCTCAGCCGGCAGTGAGGCTCCCGAGAGGGAGGGGGGGAACCGACGAGGCAACCGGGAGTGCCCACCGTGAGGCCTCAAAGCCTCAGAGGGCTCCCGTACGACCCAACGTCACGAGAAAATGAAACATCGTAGAAGAACTAGACCCGAGCCCCAAACCCCTAGCCTGCTGCGGCACTGTTCGAGCAAGGTCGATCCGTGAGGGTCCCCGTGGGGCCCGAGACAGGGCAAGACCGCCCGTTGTGGAGAAAAGCGACGCCGGGGCCGCAGGTTCTGGAGGCCCCAGGCCCCGCGGCGTGCGCACCCCCGGAGCCTCGCGGCGTGCGCACCCCCAGAGCCTCGCGGGCGGCGGTGGCCCTCCCAAAACCTCGCGGTCGCAGGGCCTCCCCTGGGGGGGCCCAGGCCTTGCGCCCGAGGCCCTGCCAGCCCTCACGGTCGGGGCTCTCCGCGGAGCGGAGCAACCCGCCATCCGCTCGCAGGGCACAGCGTGTCGCCAGGGCCGCCGCGGCGACCGCGCCGTAGGCAGGAGCTCCCGACCGTGCATGGCAGAAGGCCAGACAACAGGACACGCAGAACGTCGGAGGCCAGCGCGGGCTTCCCGGACGGGCGCTGCAGCGAGGGCCCCCGCGCGCGCCGCAGCAGGCGCTGAACCTGCAGGTCGCCAGCGCCTCCGCGCCTCTGCCCGCGCCCTCGGGGGACGGCGCGGCCGCCCCGCGCTCGGCGCGCGTGCCCGCGTGCACGTGCCCCCTCGGCTGGGCACGCCGAGGCGCTCGGCCGCAGCTCTGGAAGACCACCCGCGGGCCACGAGTAGCCGCGCCGGGGGGGCGGCGCCAGAGGCGCGGCCAGGGGGCTCCTCGCACACGGGCGGCGTGCCGAATCCCTCTCTCCGCGCCCTCGCGGCCTGGATTCCGGGGCGCGGCTCGGCGGATGCGCGGTCGCACGGACGCGTTCCGCGCGGGGCATCCGAGAAAAAAACGCCCCGTATGCGCGGGGTCGCGGCCCAAGGCCCCGACCCGCGAGGCCGCGGATGCGGACATCATGTCCTTTGCCCGCGCGCTCCGGGGCAGATCCAAAGGCTCCTCGAGGAGCTCCAGAAGCTTCTGTGTATGCCGTTTCTCTTCTTCGATGAAGGCCAGGGCGAACCCGAGCGCATGGTCGTAGGGCTTCCGCCGGGGCTCGCGTCGCCCGGCTTCCGGCTCGGGCGGCGGGGCATCGTGCCTTGAGCGGCGTGGCGTCGGGCTTCCAGGCTTCCAGGCGCCAGCGCACAAGGCCGAAATGGGTACACGCAAAAAACAGGCACGACGCCCACATTCATGGTTCTGCCGTTGTCTTCTTCGATGAAAACCAGATCCGCGGATCGACCGCCGATTGAGACCTGGATCCCAGCATGCGGTCCGCAAGATCGGGATCGAAAGTCGACCCGCGCGGATCTGGAGCACCCTGGCTCAGGGCCATGTCCACGAACGCAATGAGGAGTTGGACCTTCTGCCCGTCCATGGCGCTCATGTCCTTCTTGAGGTAGACGTCGAGGCACAAACAATGGCATTGACATAAAAGTTAGGAGCTCGGCGCGGCATTCTTGGATCGGCGCAGCGACCCCCCTCCCTGGCGCGGGGAGCGCGACAGGGGCGGCGCCGGAGGCACCGACAGGGGGCTCCAGCGCCAAGACAAGAAATCCGCGCGAATCTCCGCAAGTGTATGCTAATGTCGTTCTTTGCTCCTCGAAGATGTACGAGATGAGCACGATGGGCCAGGTCATCACTCCACCCCTCGCGTAGAGGTTAATATCAGCCCAACTCTCATCGGCGCCTGGCGTGTTCGTCTGCGCCGCGGCGGCGGCAGCGACTCCGTTCTCGCCATTCTCATCCGCGTACTCGATAGCATCCAATGAGGTTAGCCAAGTGCCCTCCTCGTTTTGCAGCATGACCTCCTGGAAATCACGATTGTGTCCGTGGCCAGCGTCAAGATAGCCGATGGAATATGCGTGATCATGGATACAATCGGTTACGCCAGGCGAGCCCTCATTAGCCTGGAAATTGTCCCCTTCATTCCAGTCAACCGTGCTGCCGGATCCGAGGTCCCAATCTGAGGAAGCCTTGCTTTCCAGATAGCCAGTGAAGCCAGTGGTGCTGCTGGAGCCATCTGAGCGATGGCAAACCGTGATCTTGCGGCTCGCGGGCACGTTCAGATTCTCATTGTCGGCGGCAATATCAGCGTGGTCCCAGGTCGTGATGGTACCGGCGAAGATCTTGGCAAGCACGCTCGGCGACAACCTCAGGCCATCGTTGCCGACCTCGGCCGCTGGGATGTTGTGGAAGACGCCGATGGCTCCCAGGCAGAACGGCACGTGGAGCATCTCCCGGCCAGAGCTGGTCATCCCATCGAAACGCGTCTGGCTCATCGGGATGTCGCCCGCACCGAAGTCGTTGACGGATCCACTGTAGTCGCCGGCCTCTGCCAGGGCCTCACGAGGGGCAACGCTAGGGGGGAAGGGCAGATCAGGGGGGGGAGACATCGACCTGGAGTCGGCAATGCATCGCCTTCTGATCAGCGATGCGCCCCCGGATCATGGCGAATCCGCGCTCTCGTGGGCGGGGTGGGCCTAACGGGCCCCTATCGGCGATGGATGGGCGATTGGGGGTCGATGCATCCGCTCCTGAGCCTATCCCTCCCATCGCGTTGCACCTGAGAGCCTCAGAGCCCGAGCTGAACTCCCTCTGACCGTTGCTGCTGCCGACGGCGCGGTACGTCAGGCGGATCTCCTCCTTTGGGAGGGGAAGAGAGCACAAAAGCCACGACCAAGACTGCACGCGGAAACGTCGCGTCGATGTTGCGTCATCACGGTCCATCCTGGTCGGCGTCGCTTCCGTGGGTCACCCTCGCGAGCCTGCGACGGCGGGCAGGGCATGGACCATGACCGGGGCGCCCACAAGCTTCCGCGATATCCTGGTGATGGTCGGTGTGCTTCTGCCCCTCGATCCTTGGCGCGCGCCTGCATCGTCTCCATGATCTGCCAGAAGAACTTGGACGGGTTCGTCGTCCCACTTCCGTCGACCTGCCGGGCGCCCCCCTGGCCCGAGGTGCCCCCGAGGATTTCCGAGGCGGCCCCCACGGCCTCCAAGAGCACCCCTCGCGAGGCCCGAGGGGGGGCCCTAAAGGGGAGCGAAAAGCTAAGGGCACCCTGGGCCAGGGGCACCTTTGGCGACCCCCGAGGCCTGGGTCTCGGCCGTCGCCGGCGCCACGGCGCCGAGGACGGCGAGCCATACCGCCCTGCGCGCCGCCATGCTGCCGCGGGGCTCAGACCTCGGCCCTGGATGTCGTGCAGGAACAACCCCTGGTAAATGCTTGAGCCGAAATGCAATCGGAGTGGATTGAAGAGGACACGCGCAAGGACACAATACCCTTCCGAGGGCCACATTGCCATATGAATGTGAAAGCGTGGGCCGCTAAACACAGGACAGGGGTACTCTCGATTCGGCAGGGTCATTCTACTAAGCAAACTTGACTGGAGCATCAACCCGAAAGTGCCCCCCCCAGAAATTCAGAAGCCCCAGGAGGCCCACAGGAGGCCCAGCTCAAGCCCCAGGAGGCCTCCACGAGGCCTCCGAGATACCCCGTGGAGGCCCCCAATACACCCCAGCACTGCCTCCAGATAACTTTCTAGAGGCCTCCCAGGAGATCCCCACAGGCATCCAAGAAGCCTCTGACCTACAACCCAAGCACGATGGCCGGATGGGCCGAAGGCGACTAGAGCCTCCGCCCCCGTGGTGCTTGCCACAGGGGTGCACGGCGTGCCAAACTTCTCTGAGGTTTTCGTTCTTTTCTAAAGAACGCCTACCCCTGGGGCTTCGGCCCAGCCCGCCGGCCACCCGAACGGCCCCCGAAAATTCCCGGGTCATCGGCCTTTTCGCTCCAGATGTCCCTAAGATGGCCTCCGACACAGCCAAGACGGCCCAAGATGGCCTCCAATTTGGTCCCAAGACGCCTCCCAGACTGCCAAGATGGCCTCAAGACGGCCCAAGACAGCCCCATGATGCCCTCCAAAATGGTTCCAAGATGCCTCCTAGATCGCCAAGATGGTCCACGAGAGCCCAAGACGGCCCAAGAAACGCCCCAGAGGCCCCTGAGACGGTCCAGAGAGGCTTCCAGGAGGTCCTCAAGGAAGACCCGAAGAGGCAAACAACATTGATTTGTATATGGTGGCTCTGGATTTCTTGATTCTGACAGCTGTTGCGAGCCTGCCTTCCGACGGCCCAAGACGGCCCGACAAAAAAAGCCAAGATTGCCTCGAGACCGGCTAGGAGGCCTCCAAGAGGGCACCAGGACGGCCCAAGAGGCTCCCAAGACGACCCCAAAAAGGCCCCAAACCAGGATGGCCTCCAAGACGGCCCTGGTGCGCCCAAAGAAAACACCAAGTCCGCCCAAAGAATGCCACCACTACGGCTTCCGACGGCGTCAGATAGGTCAGGAACGCAAGACGGCCAACAAAGCCTCCAATAAGTTTCCAGAGGCTCCCAAGAGGCCCAAGCAGGCCCCCAGCAGGCCTTTTTGCTCTCTCCTGCCAATGGCGTGTCTGTAACTCTAATGCTACTTCAGCACTTTCTTCGTCTGTAGTTGATTTTAAGCAAGCTTGCTCGTGCCAGGTGGTTCGTCTCGGGCGAGCATGGCGAGCTATCGCCCACCGTAATGGCCAACTGCATTCGAACACTGCTTTCCGAAGTTGCGCGCAGCTTGGGTGGCCACGCACCGCGCAACCGAAACAAACAGTACTGCCCCATTCTTTGCTGTAGCCTAAAATGTGGCTGGGATGCAACTCTCGAACATTGACGGTCGGTGACTGTGGGGTCATCGCAGCCCCGTCCAACAGACCGCTGTGGCACGGTGGTTGTCGAAACTTGTCTGCAAGTCTGAGAGGTGCTGATCCTTCGCGCACACTGCAAGACACGCGGGAGCTGAGCTGCTCATTCGGTGCGCGGTGAGTCCGAAGCAACCGGTCGTTCACCACCCGAGTTCACACTAAAAGTGTCATATTCTGCTGGGTACGACCCCCCTCAGCCTCGATACTGGCGAGTAGAGAGCGCCTCAGACGCCTTCGGACTTGGAGGGCGATGGTCTGGGCATAGGATATGCTGTCTCTGTCCTTTGCGTCAAAGCGCAAGTGCACAGCCCGCAAATCGGTTACAACATCCGAAACTCCATCGACGGGGGAATTCATTTGGTCTGGGCCACTGCGGCACGCCCTACTGTTGTCACGATGTCTCTCGGCCTCCACAAGCGTGAATCCTCTCCCTGGAAGCCGCGACAAGATCCCTCCGACTTCCTGTCAAAGATCTAAATGCGACCCCGGGTAAAACCGCTCTGGACTTTAGCAGAGATACTGGTTACACGGGGCGAATCCGCGACAACGCGAGGCCTGCTGGTCGGGAACGCTGCTTCCAGGAACCAAGGAAACTGAAAGCTCCCCCCCGGTTGACAAACTGCCACCGCCCTGGGACATGGCCGAACTCTACTGCGTGGGCGCTGAGGTCCTGCAGGCGAAAACTACAATCGCCACCCAGACCTCACATGACCACCCGCGCCCAGGGAACTCTCGTCAAGGAGGGGCCCCGCGTGTCGGGGCCACCCCTCGCGCCCCCCCCGCCGCGCATGAAGCCCTCGCTGAGAGCCCTCTCGGGGTCCTCGCCGAGCCCCCTGAAACCGGCGCCCTCGGCGGGCGGAGGGGCGGCGGCCCGCGTGCTTGGCTTCGGCCCTCGAAGCCAGAAGCTGGCATTGATCTCCGAATCTGCCCTTGCACGATCGACGACAAAATCTGAAACCTCACTGAACTGATCATTCTCTGGACAGCCCCACGCGCGGTGCACATTTCATTCATCAAACTCGAACCCGCATCTCTTGCAGGTGCTGCCCCGAGAGAGGCCGCGCTCGACAAATCGGCCATTCGGCCAGCTATTGCCCATGGCGACGGACCGGGGAATCCCAACCCAGGTGCGCTCTCCTTTCTTGGCATGCCACCTGAGCTGGCGCTGAAACTCAAATAGATCAGGAACTTTCTTTCAGCCTTTGCCACTCCATGAATTCACCGCTGCAGCTTGCCAAAGCTGTCTCTTCTTACTGGCAGCTACAGCATCTCGGAGGCTGGCCAAATCGACCTGCCTCTCGCCCAAATTCGCAGCCGAGATCGCAAACCTTTGGCCCAAATCGCCCCCCCCAAGCCCGCTGATGCCACGGCCCCCAACCCACGCCGAGAAGAATGGCAATCGTCGCAGAAGCTGACGTCGCAACGCTCTTCCGCCAATGCGAAGGGTCCGTCTCTCGAATTCTCTCCAGCCCCCAACGCCGCATGAAAGTCGAGAGCCCGGCTTTGGCCGCGTCGAACATGGCAGCGAAGGCAGGACTCCTCCCGCCGCATTCAAGCCACAAGTGTTGCGAGGCACCTCCCCCCCTTAGCGATGCCCCCCGACAGACGGCCAGGCGACCTCCTTAACCCGCGGACGACGCGGGGGGCGGCACCGCGCGCGCATCTGAATACCTCGCCTTGACCATGGCAGCCGTCATGGCCATCCTCCTGGCCCAGCGCTTGCAAAACGTGGAACCTCTCACTGGCTTGGTGAATTCGGTAAATCTCTGCCGCGCGGCTTGCCTCATCGAAGGCGGCTTCGGCCCCGAAGCTGCAACTCTGCCCCCATGGATGCCTGCGTCTGCAGCGACAAGCTCGACCTGTACCTCTACACCCTCGCCGCGAAAAAAGCTGCGGAGCTGATGTGCGAGACGCGCGCGCGCGAGCAGAATATGCAGGACTTGATAGCAACTGAGAGATGGGTCTCCTCAAGATGCCGCGCCAAGCTGATTCCTGCCTGCGAAAGCTACTGCAAGACAAACCTACTAGCGCCATGCGTCGACTGCGCAATGTCATCTACCCACGCGCGCAAGGTTGGAGCCCCCGGCGCCCCCGCGGCCAGATCAGCACAGGTGCGAAGGGCCGCTCGCCCCAGGTCCACAGCTTTCACTACCCCCAGGAATCAACGAGGGCTCAGGATGCACAGGCGGCGATCACCCAGCACTCACCCGCAAGGATCGAACCGTCGTGTGGGCCTGGAGCTCTAGGGCCAAGTGGCGCGGAGATAAATGCCGATCCAGGGCCTCATTCAAGATCAGGTCCCGTCTGAGACCGTCGTCGAACCCCTGTGCGCCCCAGAGGAGACCACTGCCCTGGGCATCATCCAGCCTGGACTGGGCCGCTTCTTCGCCGCGAAGAAGCCGGAGAAGAGCTACCCCTGGCGCCAGCGACCCTTCGAAGGCCGTGCCCCGCAAGCCCGCTCTCTGCCGAGCCCAAGGGGATCCGTCCGATGTCCTGACTCGGCGCCAGAACCGGACTGGCCAGGCCAGCAATCCCATAGCTCGGCCCGACTTCGCACCCTTGACCTGGACGGGGCGGCGAGGACCTGCAATGGCCAGCAGACGTGCGTCTCAGCAGCGCTGAGCAGGTCCGCCAGGCCCTGCAAGCCCGCCAGCGGCAGCCAGCAGGGCAAAAACGCGTGGGCACCTGGCCCGCTCCAAGAGTTTTATCGGGCAAGGCCGAAATCAAACGCTGCAGGAACTCAACCGCGACTGGCTCGCTTCGCTTCTCTTTCGCTAACGTCTGCGCTCTCCGCCAGAGAACCCTGGCCGAGGCAAACGCGATGCCCCCCCCGCCCCCCCCCCCCCCCCCCATCCATTTAAGAGACCAGACCCTGGCCTCCATTCTCTAGCAGGAATCAACGGCAGCCCCCCCCCCCCCCCGCGCGGCGCTCAACTCCCCGCGCGGCCCCCTTTCTTCGAACATGTCACGCAGCACCTTTGCCACCTCGACGGTCTTGATCCAAAACCCAGGAGTGAGATTTGCCTGGGCTCGCGCGCGGGGCCCCCTGGGCCCTTGCCGAATTTGGAAAGCACGTTTAACTCAACTTTTAAACGGATCACCTGTCTGTTCGCCGGCCGCGCGAAGAGCCGACGAGCCCGAGCCCACATAGACCTTGCCATGGGAATCGGGGGCAACGGCGGAGACGCTGGAACCGTGGCGGCCGCGCCCCTCAGCCCTTCGAGAAGTTTCAGACTCCCGAGAGAGCTCTCGACGTGAAGCTCGCCAGTTTAATCAGGCATCAAAAAGTTTACCGGGGGCCGCCGACGCGATCCCGAGAAGACACAACGTGGGCACCCTGGGCCTCGGGCTTCTCTGAAGCTCCCCCAGCCCCCCCCCCCCTCCCCCGCGATGCTTCGCGCGGCCCCTCGGGCGGATGGCCGAGAGCGCGCGGGGAACTGACTACCTACCAGACCACGCCAACCCAACCCGAAGACCCGAATTTCGGGTTGGGGGGGGCAAGGGTTCCACACGTGTTTTTTTCTGTGCTTCCCGACCCCCCCCCCACTGGAAATCGAAGGCAAATCTCAGCCTTCGGCTTGGGTTGGGGCGGTTTGGTGGGCGGCGAGGAACAGGGCCCCCATCCGCTGGTCCAATCTGCAAAAACTCTGCCCGCGACCGCCCATGCTTGAAGGGGCCCTGGGACACACAAATAAATACACACAAATAAAAAAATACCCCGTATTTTCCCATATTTCCCGGGCTTCTGCCCCCCCACCACTTCCCTTCTTTTCCCACATTTTCCTGGGAGTCGACGATTGATTGTGTCTGTGTGTTTCTTCCCCTCCTGAATGCTCTCTCGTCGAGCTGGAGAATGCTCACGCGGACGCGTCCGCCGCGAATCTCTCGGCGGCGCGCCGCGCTTCGCGGGCGCCGCCAGGGGCGCCCCGCGACGCACTCTGGCTGTCCGCGGCCCTCCTGGGCAGCAGCGGCGCGCCCTCGTCTTCGCGCGGCGCCCCCGGGGTTATTATTTGGGTCGCATGTGTCAACAATTGGATTATGTTGTGCTTCAGTTCTTCTTTGGGCTGGTGTCTTCTATTCTCCGGGTACACAGTCTACGTATATGTGGGACTACATTACATATTTACGTAATTGCATGTGTCGCGTACCATAAGTGGGGACCGCCACACAACGGTCGCCGCAGCTCTGCGAGCTGCGTGGTGTCCTCATACGCCTACGGATTGGGGACACGGATTGGTTATTCCCCCTTCCCTATTCCAAGAAAGACGCTGCCTCCCCTTCCGAAGCGCCCGGAGCCAAGCTCCTGGCGGCCGAGATCCTCAGGGCTGGCGTCTCGCTCGATGTCTGGGGCAATCTCCCCACTGGGGGCGCGCGGTCCGCGCCGGTCTGAGTCGGGTCCTCGATGCCCCAACCCAAGTTCCATAAGCGGTGCAGCGGCGCAGTCGATTTGAACAAGATGCGTGACTTCCGTGTGGGGATGCTCTGGACAAGTTTGCTGAGGACGACGGGCTGGCTGGCGGGCCCTGCTGCTCTCGCTCCCTCGCCGAGGCTGGTGTCCTGGATCTTTTGCCGGACGTGCCTTTTTTGGACCTTTGGCCTGGGCGGAAACTTGTATATCTGGGGCAGTGAAAACACTGTCCTCATCGTCTGCTGCAACTGGAGCTTCAAAAAGACATGGGTGCGGGGATTAATTTTCTCCGCACCAAAACAGGATTCGTCGTCAATCTCTGCCTCTTGGACCTTGCAGCGCATGTGAAATCTGCTCCTTCACCTACTCTGATCAGACCCTCAACCACTGTAGGCCACCCTGGCCGTTCCAATTCCTGGGCGTGGCATTAAAACCACCGATCACCAACCAAGGCGTTTTGATGGACTGTAAGAGGGTGCATAACTGGATGAATTTTGTGATATTATTTCCCTTGGTGCCTGTGCCACCTACGATGTATATCTCAAAGATTGAAACTGCTTGGCCTCCGACTTTGGGCCGCGCCCCAATCCAGCCCGTGAAATCCGTGCCCATCCTGGTTTCTCAATATCCCTCAATCAGAATTGATACCAGGGCTTCGATGCTAAGTGCCTGAACGTCTGGCATTGAAATCTTCTCCTAACTCCCAAGCCGGGTTTCTTGGTGGCGTAACCAGGTGCTAAGACTGGTTGGTATCCAAACTTGCTCCAATCGTGTCGGACTTCGACACAATCGGCTGCGAGCAAATACAATCCAGGAAAGATGACAAAATCATGCCGGGCCTCTTTCGAGAGATTTCTACTCGCAGGCAGGCCCCAGCCGGACAAACTACGCAGATATAATGAAATCAGATTGTCATCGCTAGTACACTGTCCGTCAAAGATGCTTCTTCGCCTCATTCCGAATGCCGCTGACCATCGCTCCGAACTTAGCCTGCAACCGCACGGTGGCCTCGTCAACTGCTGGAGCTGCAGTAGCCGAAGGCGGTTCCGCGTAGGGTCCACCTGCCGCGCCACAGGCCCCACCACTTGCAGCAGGCGGTGGAGCTGAAGCCGCCGCTGGCTGTCCAGGAACCACAGCAGCTGGCTGTGGCGGCCGGTCGACCGAACCTCCGTCATTGCCTTTCCTTTTATTGCCCTCGCGCTCCACAACTGCCGCACCCTCCTGGCACTCCTGGAGCTTGGCCGCGATGGTGCCATAGCTCTCCTGCACCGCTTTGGGAAGCACCTCCTGAAGCGAGGCCTGTGCCCTCTCCAAGGTGTCCGTGTCAGGGTGATTGAGCTGCACATCATCAAATTCTTTGCCGAAAGAGACCTTGAGATCAATATTGCCCGCCAGAACCTGCTGCGCATCGAGGATCGCTGGACCCCCTGGCTCTGGGATGGCGTCCTTGGGCAGGAAGCGTTTGGCCGTCTCGACCTCCGCCTTCTCTGCCTCGACCACTTCCTCCGTCGTCTCTCGAAGGAGACGCTCGCACCTCTCAAGTTCTTTCTTAGCTCTGACCCAGGCCATCTTGGCCTTGTCCTCAGCCTTCCTCGCAAAGGAGAGGCGAGCTGCTGGAGCTCCTGACTGGTGACACTGTTGTTGCTGCTGCTGCTGGCTTTGACATCACCGCCAGCAGGCCCTGCGCCGCCAACACTGTGTCTCGATGCAAACCGTTCTCGGATCCACACATGTCGGCTGCCAGCTGCTTGACCTGCTCCAACCTGAAGAGTTGACTCCGTCGCACGATGATGGCCAGCACCACGATAAGGGCGACGGCCAGTCACAAGAGGCTGGTCAGGAAACTTCGCTACACACTCGCACGTCCAATTCTTCGACTTGGGCCTGTCCGAGAAAGGCTTTGTGCAACATGCTTCGCACTAAACCATATCTCTGGGCTGTCGACCTGCCCCCTCCAACAGCCTCGCGACTGTAGGTGTCCTCCGAAAGGATAGGTCGACATCGTCATTCCAGAGCTGGTTGTACACATGGCGTCTTCCGTCGCACCCACGGCTGGCGAGAAAAAACATTATGATGCCATCGCAATGGTTGCGCAAAGGGGAGGCCCCCAACAGGCCTCCGAGACGGGAGGCCCCCCAAATGACCCCAGAACCTCCCAAGAGGTCTCCTCATCCTTCTTCTCATCATCCCTTTCCCTCCCTCTCCTCATCCTCTTCTTCCTACCTCACGTGTCCCCCGAACGGCTTCCACATTGACTGGGGGGGCGCATGGTCCAAAAACTAGCGTCGCAAAGCCTTGCCCCAATGATTTGGCCACATCGGCGCATCCTAAAATGCAGGGGCGGCGGTGATTCACCGTAGGCGTCTTCGATATCTGCCGTCCGCTGTACTGCCACAGGGGTGCACGGCGTGCCAGCTGTTGGACAAGTGTTGGTCCTGCATGCAAGTTCCCAGTAGGGGCTCGGCCGATCGCACAAACCACACGGAAGGACCGGGAAAAACCGGGGAAGGATGGAGCAAGTACAAGTAACTCGCCTCCTGGACGGCCAACATGGCCTCCAAGATGCATCCAAGACGGCAGAAATGGTCCCAAGAGTACCCAAGTTGGCCCACCATGTCTCCAAGACGGGCCGAGATGCAGTCAAGATGGCCCAAGGACGGTCCAAGACGGCCCCTGGCCCACACGAGGGTTCCAAGACGGCCCAACAGGCCTCCAAGAGGATATCCAGAAAGGCACGAAGAGGTCAAAATCATGGACACCCCATGCACCAAATATTCCCCAAACAGTGTTTGCACTTAGGGGGTTTCCCTTCTGTTCTAAGGAGCTGGGGGGCTTGTCGTTCTGGCGGCTGTGTTGTCGCCACGGGAACACCATGTTCGATATCGTGGTTCCAGCCCAGGACCACCATGGTCGATATCTCCCTGGACTCCCTGGGCACGTGAAACCACGCGGCTCCAGCTCGGGACTAGCATGTTAGATACCGCCCTGGGTGGCTTGGACACATGGAAACTTTTTTCGTCAGCAGCGAGGCGGCGAACTCCGCTCCAGCGAGAAGCTAGATAGGGGCACTAACTAGCGAATTGGCCGGCGAGCAAGAAGACGGGGGGGACGGCTGAGAGGCAGAACGAACGCTCGGATGCCGAAGAGTTCGACGATGAGCAGCCGGGGGGCAGCAGCAGCCAGGCGCGATGGGTCAGAGCGCGGTGGAAGGCCGTGGCGAACCACGGTGGCAAGGGTGGCGGGAGGGCAGCAGCCAGCGGCGCTGGCGGGGGGCGCAATGGGACGCCACGAACCACGAACGGCGTACCGTGGCGCACCGAGGAGAAGGCACAGCACTGAGCCGTGCGGAGGCAGGAGCAGCGGCCAGATGGCTGACAGTGACAAGGGTACTGCGGCGTGACCGCCCAAGGCCAGGTGGCCAAGGGGCCGGGAGAGGTGGGGCGGGAGGCGGCGGGCGAAGCGTAGGCGGCGGGGCGGAACAGCAACGCAGGGAGGAAGAAGCGCAGGGCAGCCAGAAGGAAGTGGCAACGCAGCCAGAGGGCTGGCAGAGAGAGAGGGAAGTGGCGGCGACCGCCCAAGGCCACGCCAAGGGGCCACAGGGCAGAGAGGAAAGGGGCAGGTGGCGGCAGGCGAAGCGTCCCGGGCGCTCGCAGGCAGCCTGGCGGAACAGCATCGCAACGGGAGTAGGCAGCGCGAGGCTGCCGCGGAAGGAGGGGAGCACCGAAGGGTGCGGAAGGCGATTCTTGTTGTGCGCGCCTCGCTGCTCCCAATCGCCTCTCTGGGCTCCGACCGCGCCAGACACGCGACATCGCCGGCCCCCGCGGCAGGCGCACCGCGCGACACGCGGGGCGCGCCCCTCCCTCCGCGCCCCTGCGAGCCGCTCTCTGGCCCGGGCCGCCCCTGCGCGGTGGCCTGCCGGGAAGCTGCCGGCGCACAGGTGCAGCTGGGGCGCACGCGGGGGCTGCGTGTGCGGCCGTGGGCACCTCTGGGTGCCTAGCGCTCCCGGGCTCCTGGCCCCGTCGGTCCCCCGCTCCTCCTCCTCCCGACCTGGACACGTGTAAGCACGCACAGCGAGGGCTAGCATCGAGCCAAAACACACCACAGTGAGGCGCATGTCTGGACCAACTCGAGCCAGAACATCATACTGAGCGCTGCCGGCACGCGCCGCCAGATCGGCGAGACGCCTCCACACGTGCCCCCCCCCCCTGCGGAGATTCAGATATTTCGGGCATGTTGCCCTACAGGCGGATTTTGGACGACCAGTTAAAAGTAGACTAAAAATATCCAAAAATAATTCAATTTTGGGGGGAGAATCGTCCCCAGACAATTTGTTCCTCCTTTGCAGGCTAGGGCCGCTGGAGCAATTGAAGACACTACGCGACCCAAACGTCCAGTGCGGCTGCGCGAATCAAGCAAGGCCCTGGGCCCGCCCGGTGTGCCGCCCTAGGGCTGAGGACCAGAGCCCACCGCAGGCGCCCGCCAGGGCTGGGCGTCACCGCAGGGCCGGAAGCGCCGCAGCACAAGGCGCAGAGGGAGAGCCGGCACGACGCCAACGCCTCTGGCGCATCCTACAGTCAGAACGTTTGCTGAGCGTGTCGCGGCGGCGGCACCGGCGACACGCCATTCTTTGCAGGCTGATAGCGCGTCGCTTCGCTTCGCCGCGGGACGGGATGGTGGGAAAGGCTCGGGACGTTGACGCTTGGTGGCGTGGACGTGCTGAGCGTGTCGCGGCGAAGCGTGGTGGGCCAGACCTAGCAGCGCAACAAGCTCGGCAAACGTTCCTGAGCTATCGTGCTACCAGAAGGGACGCTGAACAGGGACCGATCGGACCGATGGGGATGTTCTCACCACGGCGAGCCTCGGCCACGAAGAAAATCCCCGAACGGCCCCGAAAACCAGGGCCTCTCCTGAACCCAAAGTGGCCCATACTTGAGCGTTGGATTTCGCCAGAACTCCAGTGAACCCAGAAAGGGAACCTGTAGTTAGGCCACCCAATTTCGCACATCGCGCCTCGCGATGCGCGACGCCTGGTTCTCTTCCAGCCCTCGCGCCGCCCCTCGGAGGAAGCCTGCTCAGCGGCCCCGGCCGCGACGCGCGAAGCGCGGGTATCCCCGCGCCACCAAGGGGGGGACCTGGCGTTTCTCGGCGACGCGCGGCCACCGGCACGGGTCCCGCCGAGCAGGGTAAGAGCAGGCTAGCGGCTGGGGGAAAGGCCGCACAGGAGGCGGAGCAGCCCAACCGGTCCTGCGGCGCGCCCTGCTAGAGACATCATGGGCCCACGGTCCTCTCGACCCCTTCCACGGATGACGGGACGGTGCTCGGCGCTCCTGGGGCCCGAGACGGGCCACCCAAGGCCCGAAAATGCTTTCGAGCCGCCAGCTGTTCGGGTCTCCGAGGGTCTCTGGGGGGCTCTGCAAGTGCCCTCGATGGCCGCTGGTGGCCTCCAGAGGAACCGAGAAAGGTTCAAGACCTCCGGAAACAGCCGGAAAGGGTAGAGCGGGTTCACGTCGCTGGTTTCTGACACCGCGTGCGTAGCTCAGCCTTGGGCGATCGCGGCTCGCCGACAGCGCAGACCTCTGGACGTTTGCTGATCTCTGACCGCCGTTGGCGCTAACCCTGAACGCCCTCGCCAGGGCCGCCGCCGCATCGACGCGGTGCAAGCCTGCCGTGTGTTGGCACGGGGCAAGCGGGTCCTGAGAGAAACGGGTCCTAGATCCCCGGGCCCTCCCCCAGGATCACTCATGCAGCGCTCCGTCCCGAGCAGTTCTCTGACAGTCCCGGGGCCCGTGGAGGGCCCCGGGAGCCCCAAAACCGGCCGAAGCCCTCAGGACCCGTTTCCCTCTGGACCCGTTCGCTTCATGGCAAGCGATTTCTGACGGTCCCGGGGCCCGAAGCGGGCCTCCGAAGGCCAAACATGACAAGACAACCTATTTCGTCGATTCTCCAACCTCGATCCTCTGATCGCCGCCGCATGCCCTGCCGTGTGCTGGGGGGTACCAGAGACTGATACTGCTACTCCTGAACCTCTTCGGGGGTGGATTCAGACCCGGATTTTGAAGCGAAACCAGCCGTGGCGACCAGGGATGGGTAGCGGAATTGGTACAGTGATACCTCTGGGAACGCTGGATAAGGAAGGAAGGGAACGGCCCGAAAACCAAAGCCCCTCCTGAGCTTCAAGGCGGTCATTATCTCTCGAGGCCTCCTATATTCGGTCCTAGTAGATGGGGTCGGAGGATCGCGGCGCATCGCCGATGCATCGGCCACGTCAGCGATGCATCGGCGAAACCGAGACCTCCGACGTCATGAATTTTTCGTGACGTCGACCCCCAATTGTCTAACCTCATTCCCCGGAACCCGTTCTTCATCCCGAGTCGTTGTTTGACGGCCCCGAGGCCTGGAGATTAGGGGCCCCTGGAGGCCGAAAACAACGAAAATCTTCCCGTCGTGATTTTTTCGTGACTCGAGGGGGTCTGGCATCTCAGCGACGTGACTGCACCTCTTTCTCGTCTGGTGCGTGCGCAGCGGCGCGCCAGGCCGCAACGCTCGCTGCCATGGACGCCCACGCCGCCGCGCCGGAAGGCGCCTGGGCCTGCTCCCTGCTCGGCTTGCTCGGCAACCTGCGGCCAGGGGGGGGGGGCATCGGCGGCGAGCGATGGGGGGAGGCGAGAAGGAGAAGGCCTTCTCAGAAGGCGGCGGGACTTCTCATAATCTCTCGCGTCTTATGTGAAGTTGTTTGTGCCTTCCGGGAAGGCTTAGAGAAATTCTCAGACGGCCGGGGGACATCTGCGCCTGCTGAGAAGGCCCGCCCTTCTCACTTCTCTCCCGGGCTCGCCACCGACGGCAGAGGAGAGGGAGGGTAGGGAGCAAGTGGGGGAGGAGAGGGCGAGCATCGGGGAGCAAACGGTGGCACAAGCATAAGCTGCCCGAGGTCCGCGTGGATCTCTCGAATTGGCGCTGGGGCCCCTGGGGGGGACGCGCGCGGGGGGAGGGGGGGCGCAGCCGGTGAGGGGGGCGCAGCGCCAATGCAGGATGCCCGCGCGGACCTCCGAACGTGCATGCTTATGCCAGGAATCCAATTTTGTTCCCCGAGGCCAGAGGGGAAGAGGGCAAGGAGAAGACGAGGAGAGTTAGGGGGTAAATTCTTGGGAGGTCTCCGTCAGAACCGGACCAGTCATGAGCAGGCCCCAGCAGGATCGGTCAGCATCGAATCGGTAAATCGGATCGAATCGACTTGAGCGTCGAATCGGGCTGCATCGGCACGGAATCGCAATCGGACCGGATCGGCCGCGCCAAGATTCACAACAACGCCATGCAAACATCGGGCCGGGTCGGATCGTCGGAATATCGAAATCGAATCGGATCGGGCCAGGCGGAATCGACATCATAAGGAGTTGCATCCTAAGGAGCGGACGAGGACAGGACGAGGACGAGGAAGGATGACCAGGACGAAGAGCAGAGGAGGAGGAGGAGGAGGAGGAGGAGGAGGAGGAGGAGGAGGAGGACCCCTCGAGATCCGTTGTTGTTCCGCTGCAGCCAGTCCCTCTGCGCTCTGGAGGTCGACTGCCCGCCCCAGGACCGTCCCAAAAAAGGGTCGCGGTAAACAAAAACTGCCCAGCGGTCGAGAGCTCAGGGTGTCCACGCTGCACAAGGCTCACGACGTTTGGCGAGGTCTGGGGAGGGAGGGAGGGAGGGGAGGGGGGGCATGAGGAAATGGGAGACATTGCCGGAGGTATGTTCAACGTGCAGGGTTGCATAGATAGACGTCGACTTGCTTCGTCAGCGGCTGGTAGTCCAACCGATTGTTGGACAGCGGCCATCAGTTGTGCTGTGCCTGTTATCCAAGAAGCCCAGATCGTGAGCTTATGGCTTTTGTCACTCGGTTCGAGTGCGTGGTGTACCTACGTGGCTGAAGACTGTACCTACGTTGGACTACCAGCCGCTGACGAAGCAGGTCGACGTCTATCTATGCAACCCTACACGTCCAACATACCTCCGCCAATGGCTCTCATTCTCTCATGCCCCTCCTCCTCCGCGCCCTCCCTCGAGTCGGCCACGGCCCAACCCTCTCACAGATGCCACCCGTGTGGAAGAGCACCATCAACAGCTTTACACGGCCACGAGTGGGGGTGCACGATGGTGGGCCACGAGTGGGGACCACGCTGGGGGGCCTCGATGAGGGCCGCGACGCGGGGCCACGATGGGCCACCGATTTCGGGGGCCCAGGCTCCCTCATCGGGCGCTAGAAACATTATATAGCAGAACCCTCACAGGCAAGCCCGAGCCATGCGATGTCTTGATTTGTCTCACGACACGGTCCCTGAAGTCTCGATCCTTTCCACAAGGCTGGCTTTCCAACCCGAGTGATTTTTTCATGGTCTCGAGTCCTGGCGAGGGCCCCCAGGCGCCTTGACTTCGAAATGCCCAGAAAGACCGCACCGCACGGTCCGTCCCCGCACGCTGTCTGGGACCCTGGAGGCGGCAGCTGCCCGAGACGCCCCCGGAGAACATCCCGAGTCCCAACCAAAAACCATCCGGTCACCCCACGCCCCACTCACTCACCAGACCACGAGGCGTGGTCACCGCACCGTCTGGGGGCCCCCGAGATCGGGCTGCCATCGGCACGGAGCCCGGATCCACGAACTGGATCGGACGCGCCAGGATGCGCCGCAGCGCCGTGCAGGCACCATGCCTGGTCGGATCGTCGGAAAATCCGCCACCGTGCCCCCTGCGACGCTGAGGCATGAAAGAATGCCAAGGTCTGCCTGGTAGAGTTTTCGTAATCTAAGAAAGGGCCGCCCCTCTCTCTCCGCGTTCATCCCCCCCGCTCACCGAGGTTACTTCCTCCGTGCCCACCCGAGGATGGTGCACTTCCAACATGGCAGCAGACGCAGACTCCCCCACTCCACGCGTGATCGCTCGAGGATGGTGCGCTTCCCGCATGGCAGCTCATGCCTGAACCCTCATTTCATGCCCGCCCGCTCGAGGATTGTGCACTTCCCGCATGGCTGCTAACCCCCAGGCCCCTCATCCCACGAACAACCGCTCGAGGATCGCGCACTTCCCTCATTCCCACCCCCTGCTCCCAAGCGTTCCAGAACCTCTCCAGCAAAGATCCCTGGTTAAAAACGATTGATCCGCGTCCCAAGCTTCCGAAACGGCCCATGCAGACAACCAAGGACACCAATATGGAGTGAGATGCATCGAAAACGGCCCAAGATGGCCCCAAGGCGGCCGAAGATTGATTCAAGATGGCCCTAGATGCGTCCAAGACATCCCCAAATAAATGGCCACAAGATGACCTCCGACAGGGCCCGAAGAAACCAAAATCATTGATGTCCACTGGGTTGTTGAATGATTTTTGCAGTCTGGGCTGCCGTCAGCTGATAACGGCCCAAGAGGACTCCACGATGGCCCCAGAAGCATCCAAGACGGCCCCAAGGCTGCCCAAGAGGACCTCCCGTGGGACCCAAGACGGCCCCACGACGGCCCCCAGACACCCACCACACGGCCAAGAGGGCCCCAGGACGGACCAACAGGGACCAAAGGAACCCACAAGACCGCCTCACAAAAGGCCAAGACAGCCCCACAACGGCCCAACAAGGTTGCTTCATCATCATCATAATCATCATCATCATCATCAGCAGCAGCAGCAGCATCAGCATCAGCATCAGCATCAGCATCAGCATCATCATCATCACCACAATTAGCATCGACATCATAATCATCGTCGCCGTCGTCGTTATCAGCATCATCGTTATCACAATGAGCAGTCGCAACAGCAGCAGATTCATGATCATCATCGCCATCATCACCACCATCATCACCATCACCATCTTATCAGCAGCAGCCGCATCATCATGATCATCATACTCATCATCATCACGTTCATCCCCAACGTTATCGCCATCGTCATCACCACTATCACTATCAACATTACCAATACCTTCACCATAATCATCATCAACATCGGTTTCACTATCCTCATTTTCAGTGTCATCGTCATTGTCATCGTCGACGCTGCCGTCGCCGTCATCACCAGTATATCCTCACTATCGCCACAGTCTTAGTCACCATTATTATCATCACCATTGCCATAATCACCACCATCAGCATTATCCTCACCCTTATTTTCCCCATCATCATTGCTACCGCCGACACAGGCGTCATCGCCACCGTCGTCACCATCAGCATAATCATGACAATCACCGTCACCGTCACCATCACCATCATCATCATCCTCATCATCCTCATCCTCATCCTCATCATCATCATCATCATCATCATCATCATCATCATCATCGTCATCGTCATCGTCATCGTCATCACCACCATCATCAATATCATCACCATTATCATCATAGCCGTCGTCGCAATCATCTCAATCCCAATCGCAATCATCATCATGATGGTGATCATCGTCAACATCATCACAAAGCCCATATACGCATAACCCGCATCACCCTGATCATCACCATCCTCATCTCCATCATCATCCGCATCCTCATCCTCATCCACACCGTCATCGTCATCATGAGCATCGCCATACACGTCACCATCAGCATCATCATTATCGTTGTCAACGTCATCGTCATCGTCATCGTCATTGTCGACGTCGTTGTCGTCGTCATCTGCATCATCCCCACCGCCACCATCACCAACAAAAGCATCAGCATGATAGGCATAATCCCCATCATCATCACGATCATCACCATCACCTTCGTCACCATCGTAGTAAGCATCATCACAATCGGGATCCTCATCAGCATTCATCATCGTCATCATCACCACTACAGTCACAATCACCATCTTCATCGTCATCCTCATCCTCACCCGCATCGCCATCGTGAGCACCACCAAAATCGCCATCATCACCAGCACCATCGTCATCCTCTTGCTCAAAGTCATCGCCGTCGCCATTGTCGACGACGTCGCCACCGTCATCATCAGCATCATCCTCCCATATACCGTCACCATCATAAAATTCATCATCGCCGCCTTCAACATGATGATCACCATCATCATCACCATCACCGTCGCGATCATCACTCACCATCATCATCATCATCATCATCATCATCATCATCATCAGCATCATCATTACACTCATCATCACACTCATCGTCATCATCATTATCACATCTGAAGGGATGCATCCAAATGATGAAAGCAATGGCGATGCCGTCAATGCACTGCCCCTTGCCTCCGTCGTGCTGGCCCTGATGTGACAAAACTTCGGTTTACTTGTTTTCCCACGCTGGTCCGTAGCCCTGGCTCAAGGCCACGAGTGGGCCCCCCCTCGGGGTCTCTCGCACTCAAGGGGGCGCCCGACGCAAGCGGGCCCCGTCCCTGCGCGCGGGCCACACGCGGCTGGCCGCCCCCCGGCGCCGCCTCCTGCGCCCTGCTGCACCCGGTGCACTGCCTAGCCAGGCTCATGGACCCTGAGGGGCGGCACCTGGTTGGGACCCCCCCGCCAGGAGATCTGGACGATCGGGTGGGGCGTGGTGAAACTCGCGGTCGGGGGTGCCAGTCCTGTCCTGGGAATGTGCGCAGCCTGGGGGCTACCGCGCATCCCCAGCGACCTGGCACAAACGAACTTTCACACGACACCGACCATCCCTCCGGAGTCCCTGGGGGTCGGGCCCCCAGCCAGCCAGACGGGCTTAGCGGCCGCATCCTCGCCAGCGACCGCGACGATCAAAGCGGCAGCCCAACCGGGGGGGATCTCAGGGTGGCACTTCCATCAGACGCTCAAGGCGACGGTCCCCCACGGAGCCCTGACGCCACGGACGGCCCCGAGGACCCTCCTGGGAGCGAACAAGCAGAACTTCCCCCGAGCCCTGGACGCCCCCCTCTTACGCCAACCCCAGGACGGCCCCCCGCGTCACGGAACACCTTACCCTGGGTGCGACGGTTGAAGCAGGAAGGGCTCAATCCCGTCTCCGTGTGATTGCACCGACTCGGTGCGCTCCCGGACCCGAGGCGGCAGGGGGAGGAAGCGAAAACGGACCCCACGGATGCTCTCTTTGCGGCACGGAGCACCTTACCCTGGGTGCAACGCCGTCTGCAGGGAGAGCGCAGCCCCATGTCACTGTTCTTGCACCGATTAAGTGCGCTCCTGGACCCAGAGCGGGAGGGGGACGAGGTGGCTCTCGAAGCCATCCTCACGGCGCAACGACGCGTTGCCATAGGCACGGCTGGGCACACCTGGATTCCCACCTACATCCTAACAGGGGTTGGCTCATGGTTCATGGTTCCAGATACCTGGATGCCCGAGATGCCCTGCGGCCGCCGCCAGAGCAGTCACGGTCCTGGCTTACGTCAGGCAAGACGTCTGGGGCCCCTCCCCGACACAAGCAAAAGCGGCTGCTCGCCGGGGCAAGGTGGCCCGCTGGGCCCAAGCCCACTGGAACCAGGACCCGATTCGCCGACCACGCTCCCAGGTATTGACCCTGGGGAGGGCAGCAGCAGTCATACTACAGCACGCTGCCCAACAACAGCACCCGAGGCCCGCGCTCCTCGGACGGGCCATCTACATGGGAGCATGGGCGCTGCAGCATCAAAACGACTTCCGACACTGGATGCGGGACGCCAGCCGCAGGCGCAGGTGGGCACGGGGACATGGTCACGAGTGGCATATCCTGGCGCACACCAGCTGCTTTACCGCAGCCTTCCACGTTCTTAGATTCATGGTCAAAGGCTGCCCGGGCACACCAGATGGAGTGAAGCTCACGACAGACTACCCCACCACAGGAGGGGCGTCCTCCTCCCGGTTCGCTTCATCCCTTCCTCGCCCGCTCTCCCGCCCTCCGCGCGCCGCGATGGCGCTGTGCTGCTGCCTGCAGCCGCCACGGTGGGGTTCCCGGGCCCGGTCCTGCCGCCCGCCACCCCACGCTGGCCCAGCATTTTGGTGGATACGCTCCTCCCTTGTCGCAGCTCTACTTGCAGAACCTGTTTGCGCACCCACCTGGCCGACGCGCGACCCGCCGCCTTGCGCTTCGTGCTCCGCCGCGGCTTCGTGACACTCGACTTGCTGTACTCGTTCTGGTACCCGTACTGGGCCCCGCCGCCGCTGAACCCTGGCGCAGCTGCCGCCTCTGTCCCCGCCGGCGGCGCTGGCCGCGCCAGCCGCTCTGGGAGTGACCCGTCCCCCCTGAGCGGCCCTCGCCTTTTCCCCATCCCCGCGGCCGCCCGCTCTTCCTTCCTCCCCTCCTCTTGCATTACATATAGCAAATTCGCTACAACGGTGCCCCCGTTTAGTTAGCTTCTTCCGCCAGCGCAGACGGCCCCTGCGTAGCCGCCGACGCAAAAAAAAACACGCTGGCCATTGGGCTTTCGAGTGACTAGTCTTTGGACACGCCTTGCCACGATCGTCACCCCCTCATCCTCATCCTCATCCTCATCCTCATCCTCCTCATCCTCCTCATCCTCCTCCTCGTCCTCCTCCTCCTCCTCATCATCATCAGCATCAGCATCAGCAGCAGCATCAGCATCAGCATCAGCGTCATCATCATCATCATCATCATCATCATCATCATCATCATCATCATCATCATCATCATCATCATCATCATCATCATCATCATCGTCATCATCGTCATCATCATCATCAGCATCATCATCATCATCATCATCATCATCAGCATCAGCATCAGCATGAGCATCATCATCATCAACATCATCGTTATTAGCTGCATCATCATCATTATCACAACTCTCCCAAACCTGCAGACACGGGGTGTCGCACGTGGCGACCTCCCGTGACCCTCGAACAGTCGCCACCCAGAAACCTTGGCTGGCACGGTGGCGAGACTTGCGGGAGGCAGCAGGATATTGGCATCCCGGGATCGATATCGAATCAGACCAGTCGGACCGAAACGGACCCTGCAGGGAGTAAGACCGGGAACTTGCGTTGAGCGTGTCGCTCCGCTCCGCGGGGCGGGCCGTAAAGGGCTCTGGACGCTGACGCTCGGGGACCCAGACCTGGTTGACGTGTTGCGCCGCAGCGCGGTTTGGACAATAAAAGCGCACCGATACCGCTCCTCCCCAGACCTCTCCCGGGGTGCGTTCTTCCCAGAATTGCGATGAGAATCCAGCCATTGCGACGAGGGCTCTCCAGGACGAGCAGCGGCGCCGGTATCTGTGATAAAATTGCAGCATCGTGAGGAATCACGACCCGAGCCCTCGACCAGGTCTTTCTGCACCCTTTGCCGAGCTTGATCGACATGCGAGGGCCTGGGGGCCCGAACCCAGGCGACAGCGCCCAGCTCGATAACGTCGAGACCCCAGGGGTGGTGTGGGCTAGAGCTGGCGGCACGGCGCGAGAAGCACAAAGTCCCTGACGCTGCGCCTCGGGGCCGTGGGGGCCCCGCCCGACCTCGCGCGGCATCGCGCGCACTGCCCAGGGCCTCGCGGGCGGGGCGGTGGGCCCGGCAGGGGCGGCCTCGGGAAGTCCTCCGGGCTGTCCGACGCCTCTGAGCACCTCGGGCAGCAGAGGCCGTGCACACCACCAACACCACCAAAATACCAACACACACGCACACACACGTACACAGATGTGTATATATATATATATATATATAGAGAGAGAGAGATTCCCCAAACAAGGCTTGCGCTTCGAGGTTGTTGCTTCTCTTCGTTAAGACAATTTGTTGTCACTCCATCTTTTTTGGCACGTTGTGGACCGTGCCACCTCGTGGGCGCCCCGCGCTTCGGGGGTATGCCGAGGTGGCGCCACGTTGCCGCCCGTGGGCGCCCCGTGCGCTGGGGGGTATGCCGAGGTTGCGACACGCTGCCGCCCGTGCCGCCCGGCGGGCGCCCCGTGGGCGCCCCGCGCGCTGGGGAGATGTGCCGAAGGTGCTCCACTCGTGGGGCGCCTCGCCCTCGCGGGAGCCCCGTGCTCTGAGCTTAACACGGCAGATCTTCCAACACAGTGCTTGCGCGGCCGTGGGCCGCTGGGCGGGTGCGACTTGTTGTCCCTCTCCTTCCTGCCCCTCTCCCCGCGTCCGTCGTTCATCGGGGCCGTTCCATTAGTCAATGGCCACGCGACACGCGGTCGACTTGCAGCGGAAGAGTGGAACCGAAAGGAAGGGAATAAGGAACGACACGCCGACCTGGACCACACTGGGGCCCAGGAGGGGCCAGGGGAGAGACCTTGGAACAGTCTGGGGCCAAAGGTTGTTGATACTGATGCTTCAGCAGGTTGTGGTGTCCTTTCGGGTGCGTCCCGAGACTTTCTGAAGAGGTTGCCTAGAGGCTGCAGGGGTCGTGTCAGACGACATGTCCAGGGGACTCTTCCCATACATCTGGCATCTCGATGTTTGTCGAGGCGCGGGGCCTCCACCTCTCGACATCTTCCCTGGGGCAAATTTTTCATGCCGAATCGTTCCTTGACGGTCCAGGGGCCCGAATGCGGCCTCTTCAGACCCAAGACAGCAACAAAAATGCGCCGCTCGATGTTGCTCGAACCGTCAGGTGTCCGCTTGAAGGTCGTCTGTATCAGGCATCCCATGCCGCCTCGGGGACGCCTTGGGGGCCCTTCTGGGCGGGCACCGCCGTCACAGAGCCCCAGGGGCGCATGCGGGAGAGGCCGTTCGGGAGGCATGCTGGGGCTGCTTTTGGGGTCGCGGTATCCTGGGGCACCCTGGGGCCGTTTGGAGAGCCGTCTCTGGTGAGCGACGAGAAACAAGGGGGGTGCTGCGCGAGGTGGCATATCGACCTTACGCGGCGGCGCACGCGGGCCGCCAGCGCGGCACGCCGCGTTCAAAGCGAGGGCGCTTATCCGACCCCTTCCGCGGAACGCTTACGCACGCATGTCCGTGCAAACGCCACCGTTATCTTGCGTGGCTCAGGTGTCTTTACGCAACCCTGATCGACCCAATCAAAGAACCTTTTTGCTCTCTACTCCATGAGCGAGCAGCACCAACGTCGCCCTCCTCACCATGCCAAGACATCCAGCGGCTCGATTTGTTCGAGACGTCGGCCCCCAGACCTCTCGACCACCTCCCTGGGGCCGGCTTTTTATCCCAAGCCAATTTCTGAGGGCCACAGGGCCCGAAACCTGCCTCAGAAGGCCCACGCATGGTGAACACGAACTGCCGTCTGGATGCTTTCGAGGCGCTGGGTGTCTGGATCCATCGTTAGGTCGTCGTGGTTAACGTGGTGGTCGTGGTCGTGGTCGTGGTCGTGGTCGTGGTCGTTGTCGTGGTCGTCGGCATCGGCACCGCCGTTCCCAAAGCGCGGAGCGGCACGACAGGGAGAGGGAGAGAGGAGCAGGGCACTTGTCGGAGCTCATAGCGCAGGTCGTGGCCGTGCTGCTCGAGGTGCTGAAGGGGCTGCTCGCGGTGCGGTCCAGCAGCTTGTCGCAGAGAGGGGCGCTGGCCATGGGGTCAGAGCCTCGCCGCCGCAGGGGCGAGGCGCACGCGGTCAGAGCCTCGCCGCCGTTGGGGCGAGCAGATATCCAGCACCAGGCGCGGCAGTGAGACGGCAGATGAGACGCACATCAAGCGCAGAGACTCGCGCACAAACACACGCCCCTGTTTGGCGGTCGCGGCCTCGCACGCGGCGACGAGGCGAAGCGAGTCAAGTACGGCGGCCGAAACTGAGGTCGGTGCCCGCGGGCGCTGGTTCATAGGGGGCAGCACATTGCCATCCAGGCGTGGAGCACACACACACACATACGCACACACGCACACACACATGCACACACATACACACATGTACACGCACACACACATGCACACACATACACACATGTACACGACCATGTACACGAACACGCACACACACACACACACACACACACACACACACACACACACACACACACGCACACACACACATGCACACTTTTGGGCGGTCGCAGCCTCCCGCGCGACGAAGACGCGAAACAAGTCAAGTACGGCGGCCGAAATTTAGGCTGGTGCCCTCGCGCGCTGGTTCATAGGGGGCGCCACGTTGCCATCCGAGCGTGGGCGGCGGGGAGAAGGGGAGAGCGCACTGGCCGCCGCCCAGGCCCCAGGGCACGTCCCACATGGAGACGACGCAGCACCAGGCTCCCCGGCAGGAGTGGCAGGTGTCGAGTCCTCCTCGACCTAGGAGGCGGAGAGAGAGGACGTCTTCGGGGAGGGAGCGGATGAAGCGACTGAGCTGGTGACCAGAGATGGCATGGGGGTCAGAGGGTCGCTGGCCACTGGCAACGGGGCCCGTGGTCCGAAATTGCCGCATTGCCCAGTCGTGCCAGTGGGCGATAGCGGAGTCGGCGACGCGAACCACAGTCGCTGCCTTGGGGGCGGCGCTCGACAAGGAGGATTCGGTTGTGGACCAGGCCGCAGGGAGCCTCTGGAGGCCAGTGGAGTCGAGCTGGAAAAGCCGAGCTGGGTCCACCTTTCCGCCGGGAAGCGGCGCAGCTGGTTGTCGTCCCACGCACTGGGTTTGGTCCGTGCCGGCAGCAATGACCCGTGGTGCTTGGCGAAGGCCTCCCACTCCGCTTCCCCGTAGGTGGCACTGACAGCGACGGCGATGGCCGCGAGTCGCTTCGCTAGGAGGGCCGCGGAGCCGAAGACGGCTGTCAATGTGATCGACTGGTGCCTGGCGGGCGGCGGCGTCGGCCTGACTGGCCGGCGCTGGACGGCCCGCAGCGGGCGCGCCAGAAGGGCCTGGGGTCGACCCACGGGAGCCACCGCGGGCGGAAGCCGCACGAGAGGCGGGTGGCGTCTCAGGGGCAGGTCCCGGCGGATTGGAGCCCATGGGGCGTTCGCCAGGGGGGCCGTCTCGATCGCTGCCGCTGGCTGAAGCGGAGCGAGAGGCGCCCTCCGCCCCGTGGGCACTTTTGGGCGTGCACGACGCGCCGTTGCTGGGGGGGGGCTCCGGCGCGGCACTGCCGGTGCGTCCGCGTTGGGGGGCGGCCTTCGCCTTGGCGTGTGGGCGCCCGTCGCCCTCGCATCGGGGTGAGGGGCTTCGTCGGAGGTAGACTTGGCGGGGTGCCGCAGCGCCGAGGGGAGGGAACTCTGCGTCGTCCCAGGGCTGGCTAGCCGATGTCGGACAACAGTTCCAAGAGGAATTTGGTCATCTGGCTTGGAGACCTGACCTGGCCAGCCAGCCGCAGAAGGCCTGCCACCCCTTGCCCCGCCCACCGTTGTCGATGAGCGTCGTGACGAGTACGGCGAGACTGCTAGCGCTGCGGGCATCGAGGGCACGTTGGAGCATGTCGCATGCACGCGCGCACGCGCACGCACGCATGCACACGCGCACATACGCGCACACACAACCACACACATACACACACATACACACAAACACACACACCCACACACCACACACAGACACACACACACACACACACACACACACACACACACACACACACACACACGCACACGCACACGCGCACATATACAAGGCACGGCTAGGCACAGACACACACACACACAGACACACACTTTTTGCGTCGGCGGCTAGGCAGAGTCACTGCGCTGGCGGAAAAGGCGGTGGTAGGTCATACGAAACGCGAA